>UELX01000034.1:0-174105 GCA_900480035.1 Eupelmus urozonus
GTATCAAACCATTTTTATGCCACGAGAGCCGAAATATTATCTTAAAGTTAAGTTTTTGAGGTTAGAGTGGCATAAATTATATTAAAGAAAAGTATTTAGTTGTGGTGTTATTTTCTACATTTTTTTTAACAGTATCCACTTTGTGTGTAATGGGTGAAAGTAAACCAGGACCGACTGAGAAAATGATTGAAGATCTAAGATGCGGTGGCTTAATACCAAGAATTTATTTACCTGTGTGCGGTGATGATAACGTAACTTATGCTAGTCAGTATGTCGTTGACTACAACAACAATTGCCTTAAATCAAGTAAACTGAATTTATTTATCTAAAATTGTGCTTTAATAACAGTTGATGATTCTTTATTATAAATTTAATATTTTAAGTGAAATCTTTTTGAATAATTTTTGAGTGCTCTGCAGTCTTGCTGTTATTAAAGTGACAAAATCATTAATTTAATTTACTGTAAAGGCCAGAATTTCTGATCTTTTTGTAGGTTAAATTGTAACCAGGTGTTTATAAATTAAACTACTCTTTTTTAATTTACAAAAATATTATGAACTAATGAATTTAAAGATATACATAAATGTTTTCTATAAAAAATTATATTAATGTTTATATTTTGAAACGTGAATAGATGATCAGGAATATCGCCTAAGCAGAAATTACAACTTTCACGGCATCAGTCATATATTTACAATAATTATTAATTTTTTTTTAGATATCAAAGTGAAGTACAGTGGAGAATGTAAAGATTAAATTCAATATTGAGAAAACATTTTTTTGAACCAATTTTTTTATATTTTTATAATAGATTTGTGCGTCGAATTATTTAGTGTTAAATAAAATGTTATGTCATAATATAAGTAAAACTCGTGTTTTTATTCACTTAACCTTTCACTTTAAATTTAACTATAATAGATTTTATAATTTTAAAGTTTTATCTAATAAATAATTACATAAGTCTTGCATTTTAAATAATAATTTTAAATAATGTCAGCTTTTATGATTAAAAATTAAAGTTATTTTCATATATAATTGGGTACATACACTCTTCCTTGACATCATAATTAGCCTTTGGCTACGTCTCCGCTTGATTGATCAATTTTCTATGTGCAAAAGAACATCTTGCTCTAATAACGTCATGAAAAAATTCACTAATACATACTGAACTGATCATTAGCCTACTTTATCAATAACTATAATTATTTACTTGCGTCCCAATTTCAAGTGTTTAAGTCTACTTTACTTTAAAGTTGCAAATCAAAGCTCGCATCTTCAGTAATCCAAAAACTCTTCAAGTCTCCCTGGAATACAACAACTTTGCAATACAATAAACAGTCGCACCAAATACCTTCGCCATTATCAAACCATCCTAATTAAAAAAAAAATACTCCCACCCAACAAAAAAAAATTCCCTTTCTAAAACGCTGTCGCAGCCGAGGCACTCCCGTAACACACCTCCTCGGCGCGATAAGGCTGGAAAACTCCGAGCCGCTCGAAAACTGCAGCGTCGGCGCGCGCGCCCCTTTGCAAATATACATCGCGCGCGCACACACACTCCCACCTCTTTCATACAGCAAAAAGAGTTCCTATATACACGTAGAAAGTCTCGCTCGGTGCGCGCAGTCGATTATCGATTTTTCCTCGCGAGCGATCCCATCGCTCGTTTCCTTGGCATTGCTCCACCTTGAGCGGAGATGCGCTCGGCTCTTTTGGAGTAGTGGTGAGTGTTAGGTGCCCAGTGTGGCTGTGTGCTTTTGGACGGTTTTAGAGGTGATTGGAATAAATTTGTCAGCGGCTTGTCTCCGCGCTCGAGCGGGAAGTCTGAATAGGGTCTGTGGGTATTTGACGCGGGGATTGGTTTTTAATTGGCAGGTTTGCGCTGGGTGGTTGTTAATTAATTTGGGATGATTGCGGGTAATGAAAAATCGATCGATTTGTTATTCCGTAAATGCATGGATGTGTAGTGTTATTAATTTTGAAGGATGTATAATATTGATAAATTATGTAAAGTTAATAACGAGCGGCATGGAGCAAATTGTAAAATTATTCAAGCAATATATTATAGTAAAATAAACAAACGCTTCTCTTCGACATTTGAATAGATTTTGACTGTCTGGCTTCGATGTTGAAATGTAAGTAGGGATCATTATGAAACACCTTTTCATACGTGGGCAATTTTCTCGTCCAATTATTCGCTAATTTAGCCTCCTCTACTACTTTTCACGATTGGAATAATCAAAGAATAATTTCTCCGTGCCTTTCACAAATTCTCACAGTTAGCTATAATACACATACAGCTCTTACGTATTCACGCGTGCTTTTAGGCTCGAAGTGTTAAGCAAAGGAGCGCCGGCATACAAAATTAGCACTATTTTCCTTGCGGTAATTTGAAATAAATAAGAGATTTAATGCTTACATAAAATAATGATTGAAGGGAAGATAAAAGATAAATAAACAGCTCTAATGTCTTACCTAGAATTTCTCCTTATCATAAATAAATACGTACAAATAAAGCAATTTGACGGATGTGCGTGCATATGCAAAAGTGTGTTATCGTTATTATATAGCCTTTGTATAATGAGACTGAATGAAATTGCTTATCTTTATGCAATTAAGTCGCGGCATAAAGCGCGATTGTTGCCAGAAACTACAATATTGCTTTTTCCATAAAACCGCCAGCTGAAAGTTGAAATTAAAATAGTTAAAATTCTGATTTACCATCAATAAAAAATTTTATTACGAAAAAGCCATACTTACCTCTCTCATCGCACTAAATCCCGCAATCACTTCCCTTATACCGGCTAAAACGAGAAGAGTCATTTCAAATTTACGACTCAAAATTACCCGCTATTCCATCCTCAACTATACGCTCTCTCGCTCCGCGCCTTATCTCAATAATACCATGCATCAAGCTCGAAAAATCCAAGCTCGGAAAAGCCGATCATACACCGGCAGCCTCATTCAATATTGCACTATTCTCTCCTAAAGCTATCCTCAACTTCAAAGAGCTCACGCGTCACTTCACACACACACACACACACACACACACATACACAACCACGTGGCCTCATCAGCATCCCAATTACCGCTCCACCCAAAACAGCCTCGACGCGTAAAACGCAACGAGGAAGCGCTCAGGATTGACTCTTGCTCTCTCCCTCTTGCGCCGAATCATTTATTTCTCTATTACACTTAAGATTTTCTTCCCATAATAACGTTCCTCCCCGCACGAGTAGAGGTTTTCTCATGCACACTCGCGCAGCGTTATTACGCGAAGCCGCGCGCGCTCGCGTAATAACGGTTGTTTTACTGCCGCGTCGCGCGCGTCTATCAGCCTCGTGGAGAGAGAGAGAGAGAGTAATGCTCGATTATGCGCGAGCACGTCCGCGTCCTTAGCGCTGCGGCTCTCTCTCTCTCTCTTCCTTCTTTCCTCGCTCTCCGTGCGAATATAGCGGTAGCTTATCGTGCGAGTGTCGCTCTCCCTCGGCGAGATGCGTTTTAATGCAATAAAAATCGGGATTGCCGGGTGAGTGGGGGTGGCGGCCGATCGGTTCGATTATGGGGCTCTGAGAGAGAGAGATATGGTTTGGATTGCCGACGAGCGCTGATTTTTAATTCGAGGTTATTGAATTCTTTATGGCCGGAGCCGGGAGGGACGCGTGGATTTGAGGCTGGGTGACGTTGCTGGGATATTTAGGCGGAATGCCGTCGTAGGGTTTTAGAGATCGTTTGGCTGTGTATGAGCTGAGCGTGGTGAGGCTGTGGAATTTTGAGAGCCGGGGTTTTAGTGCGCTGATTTTGCGTGATTTTAAACGTCTGTTGGATTGAAGTTCTTGAGCGAGGAAGGTTAGCACGTTTTAATTGTGGTTCTTAATTACTTTTAATTACTTTGTTAATTAATGAATTAATACATTTTTGAGGGGATAAAGTTTTTGAGCAATTACAGCTGATTAATTAATTAAGCTTGGAACCACTGCTTACACCGCTTATAAAGCTGGCCGCGTCCCTACTGCCATAATTATCTCTCACACCTTCTTACAACTTGAAATTCAGAAACCGAAGCTCCATTAAATTTATCCAAAAAAATTTCCAAAGATAATAGTTTCTATTCCAACAGAATCCTCCTCTGTTCCCGAAAATTATAATTCACATGTACTACAAGCTCTAACCATTGCCACCAGCTCTCGGCCTCCCCGCAAAAAGACAATCACCCTAAAATCGCATTAACAGCCGTAAAACTAAGCCGCGTTTACAGCCCTGTAAAGCCCAGGGCGCATAGAGAGATCTTCGGCTCGGCCATAGACACCGAATCCTCGGCAGCCGGCACAGCCCAGCGCCGGTTCAGCCGGCGCGGAACCGGCCCTCTTTCTCCGATGCTGCAGTAGCACAGCCCAGAGCTGCGGGATCGATACTCGAGATTTTCCGGCGAAGACTCGGGCTGGTATAGCTATAGTAGGTGTGGAGCCAAGCGCGGAGAAGGCAAAGAGGAGACGAGATGAGCTACGGTCCAGACGACTGCGGATATATATGCTCGCTGGAGGAGAGCGTGATAAATGAGATTTTTAAGAATGTATTTTGGATTTTTAATAAGGGATTTTAGGTTCGGCTGGTTGGAGCTTTGAGGGCTGGAGGTGGGAGGGGGAGGATTGGTTGAGGATAATTTTTTTGTGGTAGTGTTGGTGCTCTATTATCTTGAAAGAATGAAAATAAACGTTGAAGGTGTTGACATTGAGACGTTTTCGGATAGTTAAACAAAAGGTGTAATAAAAGTTTTTTCCTTGTTTTAGCTCAGTCGCATTCAAGTGCTCATGTAAAAATGACTAAAATCATTATTCTCTGTTTTTTGATATTCTTCAGTATAAATATTATACGTGAGTAATTGATTTTTTTCTTAGATAGAAAAAATTTTTATTCATGGTATTGAAAAATGTTACTGCATACTTTACTTTTTCAATATTTTTAAAAATTAATTTTTCTATTAACAGCACCGAAATACACATACTCGTAAAATAAGGAAATAAATTATTTTGTCTAGAAACATTGGGTCGTGATTGTCCTGCAAATAAAACACTTAGAGATTACGGTTCAGCTTGTCCACCCAAATGCGGAGGCAGATATCCTAGAACTTGCTTAGCTATAGTGAGTGAAATAAAATAATTCTATTATTTAACTAAGCCTAAGTAGGAAGTGCAAGTAATAATAACTTTCTTTGTTTTATTAAAGATACATTATGATCCACCAAAATGTATCTGCAGTCCAGGTTATCTAATAGCAGCGGGCGATCGCTGTGTCAAGTCAAAAGATTGCGAGAAATATGTATTTAATTATCCTCAATATAAAGTGTAAACAAATTGTAACTTCTTCAAATTTATTTCTGTAATATTATGGTACAATAATAATAGCTGATACAACCAAGAATATAAGGAAATACTTCTTATTTTTTTTTTCTTCAAATAAGGAAAGTCGATAAATATAGATTGTGATTATATAATTAACATGTAAGGAAGTCAAGAGATGTTTTCGGATAATCAAATAAAAGGCACAATAAAAGCTTTTTCCTCGTTTCAGTTCAGTCGCATTCAAGTGCTCGTGTAAAAATGACTAAAATCATCATTCTCTGTTTTTTAATATTCTTCAGTATAAATATTATACGTGAGTAATTGGTTTTTTTTTTTCTTAAATTAAAGAAATTTTTATTCATCGTATTAAAAAATGTTATTATATACTTTACTTTTTCAATATTTTTAAAAATTAATTTTTCTATTAACAGCATTAAAATGCATATACTCGTAAAATAAGGAAATAAATTATTTTGTCTAGAAACATTGGGTCATGATTGTCCTGCCAATAAAACACTTAGAGATTCTGGTTCAGCTTGTCCACCCAAATGCGGACATAGATTAAATTTTACTTGCCTCGCCATAGTGAGTAAAATAAGATAATTCTACTATTTAACTAAATCTAAGTAGAAAGTTCAAGTAATAATAATTTTCCTTTTTTATTAAAGATAAAATATGATCCACCAAAATGTATTTGCAGTCCAGGTTATATTAAAACAACGGGCGATCGCTGTGTCAAGCCAAAAGATTGCTGAAAATGCTATTTAACTATATATTCATAATATCAATTTTAAATAAAATTGTAACTTAAATCCTTAACTTATTTATTTCGCCCTCCATGTTTATAATATTTTGTGATATAATTTTTTTCGATCTTACAGGACCAGTTAAGTTAGGTAATAAAATAACTCTTAATTTGCTTTATTATTTAAAAGCGACGTTTCGTTAGCATTGTTACGCTGACTTCATCGGACTAAAATTTACTGACACCAAAAATTATTTACAACGACGAATTTTTAAACAGTTAATTACAAAACAATAGATATTTGCCTTTTTACCTGTTGATGAAATAATTAGTTAACAACATTGTCAACTAGTCAACAAAGTTTACTATAAAAGATCTAGCTCCATTGTGTTAAGTCGTCGATAGAGTGTCATTTGTTGGTATAAACAGTTGGATAATTTTTACAATTGAATTAATATACCACTTTTGTTTTTTCCAAATTTATTGGTACTATTACTATAAAATTTAATCTTAGAATTAAAAGTACTTTTTATTTTTGGCACTGTTAATATGAAGTATTTTTTTGATATAGAAGATAGGTTACAATATCTGTTCGTAAGTGGTAAAGGAATAATGTTTAATGGTCGTTGTAACTTTTAACGTTTCTATTACTAAATTTAAGAATTCTTTTTTAATACGTAATATAGTGGCATCAACATATCTGTACTAAAATAGTGATATATAGTATTGTTCTTTTAATTTAAGTAAACAGTCTGCCTTCAAATCATTCATTACAATATCTGCAAATAACGGCGTGATCGGAAAACCCATCGGTGAGCCCTTGATTTGTTAAAAAAATTCATTATAAAAAGGAAAGACCGTGTTATCAAATAAAAATTTGGTAGCATCCTTTATAACATTAAACGATATTTTACACTTGTGATGAATTTGTAACGCTTTTCTGCCGAGGCTCTCTAATACTAAGTT
This sequence comes from Eupelmus urozonus, assembly GCA_900480035.1. Taxonomy (NCBI): domain Eukaryota; kingdom Metazoa; phylum Arthropoda; class Insecta; order Hymenoptera; family Eupelmidae; genus Eupelmus; species Eupelmus urozonus. The sequence continues at coordinate 7,054 of UELX01000034.1, forward strand.
ATATGTAATATTGGTAAATAACGAGCTGAAGTCTAGTCGAAATAAAATATGATTTTGATAGTACTGAAAATTTTTGAGTTTTTCTTTTAATTGGAAACTATTATCTATTTGTGAGTTTAGAATATTAATGCCTAATTTCATGTCATCATATAGATGTTTGGCTAAAAGATACGTCAGGATATTAATTAAAGATATAACAGGTCTGAAAGATAAATTTTCATTCTGTATTTTAGGCAAACCATAACCTTTGGCTAATGAGGTATTTGTTAAAGTTAATTGATTATTAACGGTATTTAAAAAAAAAAAAAAAAAAACACAAGGAAAAAACTTCAAATAGAAAAAATGATAAGTATGTTAACATTGACACTTTTATAATAATAATGTTATTACACATTGTGATTACACAATTAAAGTATAAGGAAGCTAAAAGAAGTTTTTGAATAATCAAACAAAAGGCATATATAATGTTTTTTCCTTATTTCAGCTTAGTCGCATTCGTGCGTTCTTGTAAAAATGACTAAAATCATTATTCTCTGTTTTTTGATATTCTTTAGTATGAATATTATACGTGAGTAATTCCTTTTTTTTAATTAAAAAATTTTTTCTCACCGCATTTACAGATCTTGTTTTATACTTTATTTTCAATATTTTGGGAATTAATTTTTCTATCAACAGTATCGAAATGCCTGTACTTATTTAATTTTTTGTCTGAGATATATATAATAATAAGGAAATAAATTATTTTGTCTAGAAACTTTGGGTAATTGTCCTGGCAATCAAACACTTACCGATCTCGGTTCAGCTTGTCCTCCCACTTGCCAACGACCAATTTCTAATTGCTTGGCCTTAGTGAGTAAAATAAAATAATTCTCGTGTTTAACTAATCCTAAATAAAAAGTTCAAATAATAATAATTTTCGTTGTTTTATTAAAGGTACATTATAACCCACCAAAATGTGTCTGCATTTGGGGTTACATTTTAAAGGGCGATCGCTGTGTCAGGCCAAAAGAATGCTGAAAATGGTATTTAACAATCCATAATATCAAATCCAAATAAAATTGTAACATTTTTTGAAATATTGCTGTAATATTATGCTACAAAAATAATATCTCATGCAACAGAAAACCACTTATTTTTATTTTTTACCAAGAAGAATCATAAAACAACTTTCGCCGGACTACCAGCTAAACTTTCTCAAAAGTTGCCAGTATTTTATAAAAACTTACCCGCGATACGCACGTACCCGAGGCTCTAAATCACAAGCCCCGCTACTTTAAACCACTTTAAAACAAAATTAACTTTCGAACCGACAGACCGCTACCTCCATACATACCTTAAGGTCAGCCGGCATCCCTCACAGTAGGCCCGCATGTCAAACGGCCTATATATTTCGGACACCGGACTACAAAGCTACTCGGCCGGTAGCTCAGCGCTCCAAAAACTTTAAATCCCGCAGCTCTGGATCTCCCGCTATTTTTCGCCGGACTTTATGACCCTATAGTCCGGCTCCCCCGCGCGCGAACTTTTCAGAGAGCACAGCATTGTGCGCGCGGAGAGCCGAGCAATTAAGCCTGAATTAGGTCGGCTGCGTGCGCCGCGAGGATGGCTCCGAGGGTGAGCGCGTTTTTCGCGTGGGAAACGAAAATTTTGGAGATTTGTGGAGGCTGCGCTTGCGGAGCTTCTGTAGGGCGTTCTGGTTTGAGTTACTTTGCTTTGTGGAATTTTGTTTTTCGGGGAGTTGGGAGTCGGTTTGATGAAATGTTTCGCGACTTTGATGAAAATTCTGTACACGCATTTTTTTTTTATATTTAGGTCAAAATATTCGATTCCTATATGACACAGTGAAACCATTTTTCTTTGAAGAGAAATAAGCTTTCTCTTTCAAACTAATGAAAATTGGTAAAATTTTTGAGAAACACACACTCCGCCTCCAACTTACCAGTCCACCCTCCCACCCAGCAAAAAATCCCATAAGATAAACGTCTAAGTAAACAAAACCATAATCATCAGCATCAATCCTCCAAACAGAAATTCACAGTTATCTCCACCCCCGTCATTCAGATTCACTTAATCCCGCCAGCCCAACAGCCCAGCATTACGACTTCATCGCTCTCTCTTCCTACTTCTCTAAAAGCCTCGCTCTATAATCAAACCCTGAAACCAAAAAAAAAACTCCTCCACCCACACCCTCACTCTCTCTCAAAAATCCCGAGCTCCCAAGCCGCGCATATAAATACAATGCCCATCGTCCGCGGAACGAGAACAAGAGGAGAGGGACGCGGTAGCTCCTCTCGACTCTACGTCGGCGACCAATTATGGAAAACCCAGGAGAGAGGGAGAGCCTCTGGCTGCTGCCGGTGTTTTGCCAGGGCCTTATACCCGAGCATTACCCTATTATTCTCCAGCGGCGGCGCGCGCGAGCGAGCCAGATGCAGTGTGCGGTATGCCGCCGAGCCGGGGTTCTCGCTTTACCTGCGGCTCTCTCCCTTCTCTCTCCTATGTATTCACGTTTTGCTCTCTGCGCGCGCTTCTTCGGCCTCTTGCGGCGCTCTCTTTTGCTCTTGTTCGCGTTTGCTTTGTGCATTATTTTTAGATTTGGCCGGCGAGCGAGCGGTTTGCGAGCAAGGCCTGATATGGTCAAGCTTTGGATTTTGTTGGGAGTTTTTAGCGGGGCTCGGAGGGGGGATATTTATTATAGTGGCTCTGGAATTTGGAAAAATGTTGCGGTGGAGGAGCTGGCGTGGCTTGGGTTACTTAAATTTAATTTGTTGTTGTGATGTAGCTTTATAATGTTGACACTTTGTGTACTGACAAAAATTAATACTTTGTTATACAAAGTTGGAAATTTTAAAATTATTAATTTACGGAAAAAATATCAATATCTACATTTGAATGAAACATAGACACGTTATATTTATTTTTATATTAAAAAAGACTATAAGTTTTCTATGTATTTATTTATTTTTTTTTTTTTTTAAAGAATTTAAGGAAAAAACTTTAAATAGAAAAAATTGATAAATTTGTTGACACTGACACTTTTATAATAATAATGATTATTATAGATTATGATAACATAATTAACTTAATTATAATGTGAAGAAGACAAACCTTCTTATTATATAAGAAAGACAAACGACGTTTTCGAATAATTAAACAAAAGGCACAATAAATGTTTTTTGCTTATTTCAGCTTAGTCACATTCGAGTATTTTTGTAAAAATTACTAAAATTATTATTCTGTTTTATATTCTTTAGTATGAATATTATACGAAAGTAAATGGTTTTTTAAAAATTAAAGAAATTTTTCTCATCGTATTTAAAGATCATATTTTATATTTTATTTTTAATATTTTTGAAAATTAATCTTTTTATCAACAGCTTTGAATTGTATATACTTCTTTAATTCTCTGTCTGAGATATATAAAAATAATGAAATAAATTATTTTAACTAAAAATATTGGGCCAAGATTGTCTGGCCAATCAAATACTATCAAAAACCGGTTCAGCTTGTTCACAAAACTGCAGACGTAGATTAGCTACTTGCTTAGCTGTAGTGAGTAAAATAAGATAATTCTACTGTTTAACTAATCCTAAGTAGAAAGTTCAAGTGATAATTATTTTCCTTTTTTTGTTAAAGAGAAACTATGATCCTTCATAATGTATCTGCCGTCGAGGTTACATTATAAACGGCAAGCTCTGTGTCAATCCAAAAGATTGCTGAAAATGCTAAATAACTGTGCAAAGATTGCTGAAAATACTATTTAACTATCCACAATATCAATATAAATAAAATTAAAAAAAAATAATATTTTTTTGTAGTACTGGGGTTATATTATGGTACAAAAATAATAGCTCATAAAACCAAAAACTATTCTTTTATCTTTTTAATAAGAAGACACATAAAACTGCTTTTGCCTGACTACAAGCTCAACTTTCTCAAAAGAAGCCACTATTTTATAAAAACTTAAATCGACGATACACGCGTACCAAGACTTTAAATCACGATCTGCCCTACTATATTTTTCAATAAATATGAGAAAAAACTTGTTATGTCCTTCATTACTTAGAAAATATTGATAAGTATGTTGACATTAATACTTTTCCAATAAATAGTGTATTAAATTAAACATTGTGATTACATAATTAACGTACAAGGACGTTAAATATACATAACAACAGCTTGTTTTTTCCTTATGTCAACGCAGTCGCTTTGAAGTATTCCTACTGAAATGGCTAAAATCATTATTCTTTGCTTTTTACTGTTTTGTAGCATCAATGTGATACGTACGTAGTAGAGACTTTAATTTTCATGCATTTTTGACTTGTTATCTTTTCTTAAAATTACTATTGGAAAAATTAACGAATTATTTTCAATAGAAATATTGGCTGGAGACTGTCCCGCCAATCAAACGTTTAATGCATGTTCTTCAGCTTGTCCACCTTCTTGCTATGAAAAAAAGCCTAGGCCGTGCACACTTGTAAGTAAACCGTTAATGAGCAGTCCTAATTTACTAAGTACATAATTATAATATTTGTATTTCTCTTAAAGGTATGTGTTATTGGGTGTGCCTGTAAACCAGGTTACATACTAGAAAGAAATGGTAATTATTGTGTTAAGCCAGAAGATTGTTAAAAATATCCTTATATGTCATTGATGAAGTTTGAATAAAATTTAATTTATAATTAAAAGAATTAAAAAGATATCATGACCATCAATTGATTTATACTCGCAAGTAGTGGCTTTCAGATTACGTGAGCAAAAGTCAAAATCAGAGTGAAAAATGAGTTTTATTTACTACTTAGAAATGAAAAAATATGATAGTAGTATAAATGTCTCATTGTAAGCAAATAAAACTAATTTTCCATTACGTTTTCCATTTATGTCTAACTTTTGTTCACCAAATCTGAAAGTTTCTTCTTGTCTTTATTAATTTCCCTAAACAAACCAAAAAACCTTTCTCATGAATTCTACTATATTTTTTAAATAAAGTTTATAAAGAAACTCGATTCCCAAGAAAATCGAAAACATAACTCTAACTTTAACATTAATTCTTTCTACTTATTACTAATGGAAATGCTCACAACTCTTTGATGTCAGAGAAGCTCTGCTGTGTGCAAATGAGGACACGATCCCATTACAGTTGCATTAGTTTTTTGGCTACGAAAGGAACGTCTGTATTGTGAAAATCTTTTTCGGCCTCTTACTTTATTCTTTTGTATTTTATCTCCAAGACAGTAGAAGTATATATAAGATCTGTGTACAACTTTCCTCGTCTTTTTTACAAAGACTTAAGATTTTCTTCAAGCAAGTCACTATACATTACTACCGACTAAAAAATTATGTTCTACACAAGATATTCATCGCATTCTTAAAATTTTTAAAACCAAACGACAATACGAATTTATCCTCATTCACAAAAATTTACTCAAAGACCAGCCATACTCTAACAAACTAAAACCAGCAACAAACGCCATCTACAAGCCAACCCACTTTGAATACAAACGACAGCCAACACACACCAGCTCCTCAATACACTAAACCTCAAACGCCACCCTCACACCACCGCTCCCATACAAATCCAAAAACTACACCCAGCTCGCTCACGTATCAGCCACTTTTCAGCTCACCCATCCTCCCAGCTCCACGCTAGCACCGATCTCGTTACCCCTGCAACACCTCCCCCTCCTTTTTTTTCCAACTCACCGAAACAATCGCGCGTTTGAATGTTAAAGGCCCGCCGCTACCACGGTGTTATTATCGCGAGCGCGCGCGCGCGCCGGCTTCGATCTCGTATACATACACCCGGAGCGGCTTGTTCAGGTATCGTGTAACGCGCCGCGCACGCAGAATTTTAATGACGCCGGGGCTGTGTGCCTTTTTGCGCCGAGTGTGTAGTTGTATTTTTAGCGCGCGCCGCGCCTGTGGTTATTGAATTTTCCCGCCGCGGGTAGAAGTAGCTTTTTAGATGCTGAAGATGCGCAAGAGTTTTCATGGTGTGGATGGTGAGATTGCCGGTGGGATGCTTTTAATGGGGATGGGTTATTTTGTTGGGTGAGGGAGGTACAAAGTGGACTTGTTGGGGGTACGTGTAATGGGGTTTGTTACTGTGTTATTAGCGCTGATTAAAGGTGTTTTTTATATTTTTGAGGAGGATACATTTTTTTATGGGAAAGATGGACTACTCTAATGGTCTACTTTTTTATATTTAGGTTACAAATGTCTTGTTACCAGATCGTTGCAGTATAAGGTTGACTATAATAATTCACATATGAATATTAATAAATTAGAAGCCCAAAGACAGCGACAAATTAACCGTCAACATGTCGTCCTACATGAAGTAGATTATCGCGTACACGAATGGGAGTGCAGCTAGTGATCCATTAGTCTTTGATTCGTGTCGCCTTTTTAAAATCAAACGCCAGCAAAGTAATTCATTCTCTCGAGATTATTTTTAAAAATTTAATAAAATATCTGTCCGTTAGAGTTAATTGATTAAACGAGCTGGAGAGCTTGATTAACAATAGCACTTTCCAAGCTACTCTCGCGTAACGCTGCTTAAATAACCGCTTAAATCTCAGGTGATTGCATAAACGTGTTTGACAAGTCCGATTTAGAGGTTGAATTGCAAAACTGTTTTATCGATTTTCTACTACATAAATTCGTTCGTTTGAGATAAGTAGCCGGAAACGTACGCTTGACAAACATACGACTCTCTATATCACCCTGATCTAAACCCACGAAACCTGATTAATAAATTCGGCACAGACTATTTCAATATAACCCAGCAACTACAAATCAACCTCTCCAAACCCCACAAAAATAACACCCAATCAACCACCCAACAAAACTCACCTCCACCACCCAGTCCCTAAAAAACCAAACGCGCCGATAAACAACCACCAGCGAAAAAATCCAGCTCCGAACCAATAAACACCAGCGCAAAACCCGCAGTCTGAAAATCATCCTACCGACTACCGGGCAAAATAATTTCGCCGAGTTCTCGCCACTTCCCTCACCTCGTCCGTTTTTCTCTAACCTAGAAGTGCATATAACGCGCCTCGTTACGTTATTACGGCGCGCGCAGGAAAATTGTTCCCGAGAAAACCGCGCGTAGATTAAAATTCGCCTCTCGGCGCGCGATCATCTGCGGACGATTTCCGGGAACGGAGCGCAGTTGCTTTGGTCATCAGGGCGTCTTTTTTTCTTTCTGAAACTGCTAACGAAGAGTGGATATTGTTGTTTAGTGGCTTGGAGATCGTTGGGGGGTTTTCCGGGGAGTGGAGAGTATTTTTGTGGGATGTAGAGTGGACGGTTTTGTGAGAGGATGGTTTGCGGCTGGTTTCTTGGGCTTGGCTTTTTACGTTTTGCTTGATTGACAGTTTATGGAGGAAGAGAAAGTGGCCTGGTTGCTGGAAAAGTTGGAATCTTTTTTTATGGTGGGTTTTAGAAATTTTAGAGTTAAGCGTGGTCGGAACGTTTCATTTTGAGTTGTCAAGGTGTGAGAAGTGTGGTAGAAAGTTGTAGTTGAGAAAATGACCAGGTGTTAAGTTTTAATTATAGTTTAAATAGCGCCTTGTTATTTTTATTTTAAATATGGTAATTATGTAAATTTTTATACGTCAATGCAAAATCTTGAAGTTGGGCTTAAAACGATTTTTTAGTAGGTATAACAGAATGCTGAAACTGTTGGAAGTTTATCTTTACTGTTGAATCTTATACTTTTATGAAGTTCGTTTCAATGTTACGTTTGGCATTACCAAGAATAACCTACAACGTTTTTCAAAATTGCCCGCTCATAAACATTTTCGTAATTTGTCATAAGTTTGATACTCAAGATCCTAGATTAAACAACAACTTGGCTACAATCAATTACAATCATATGTATTCTTAAAAGTAAAAAAAATCAACACCATTTCCTCACGTTCAACACAGCAGCAATCAGCCCAATAAATAAATCTCCACTGACCTTAACAAAAGTGACACAGCGCATTAAACCATAATCGACCAACAAAGTAAATCCGCATCATCAACTTCCAAGCAGCAGCCCAACAATAAACCTACATCAAGCTTCCAAACAGCCAACCTACTCGTAAATCCAGCCCCACACTAACCACACTCGCAATTAGCCAGTACAGCCATCTCCGCTAGGGCAAAAATCAAAGAACAAACACATCCGCCACACGCGCATCCAATAAAATCCCCAATAACAAACACACACATACCTCGCTCTCTCTCTCTCTCGGCGCCAAATAAAAAAAGTGCCTACAGGCGTATACATATCGGCTGCTCTCGTAAAAGACGCCGTGCGCTCGTCCGGCGTCATTCAATTAGCAATTAGCGATTTTACGGCCGGCAAGCGTCATAACGTCTGGCTCTGCTGCAAATGAAGAGGTTCGCGCGCGTAAAAAGGGAAGCGCGCTGCAATTATAGCCCTGCGCGCGAGAGAGAGCGAGGATATCGCAAAGTGAAACTGCGCGCTCGCTTTTATATGCGTGAACGCGAGAGAGAGAGAAAGGAAGAAAGGGAGAGAGTGAAAGAAGAGTAACGCGCGTGCGTCTCGATTGCAAAGTCCGAATGAATAGAGAGCGGCTCCCGCGCATTGCGCCCGGCTCTCGGGTTACACTGCACCGGGCGCAAGAGCGGGCTCTTAAGTAAGTTATTAAGATTGCTATCTCACTTGATGGGCTTGCAGTCAGATTTTGTGTGTGTGAGTGTGAGAGTTTGGTGTGTGTGTGTGTTTTATGGTGTTCGTGGAGATAATGGATTGATGATGGTAATGATTGGTGTTTTTTGCTTTTTGTTTCAGGTAAGGATCGTTGTTTCGTATATGGAATAGAGTGGAGTTTTTTCATGCAGTGATTATGAAATGTACTACTTTTGTGAGTTTAAATGTTTTTATAATATCGGTTTTATTTAGAGATATGTATTTTGATGAAAATTGAGATTTTTATTCACTACGCATCATGATATGGATAAAAAGATTAAGATCTGACGTTTAAGAAACCTTAATATTTCCCAAGTGGGATTAAATCTGCTTCAATAAAATAAAAAAAAAACCTTAATATTTTTTTAGAAAAGATATTTAAGGTACTAATCAGCATTCGACATCTAAGCTAACATTAAAATTTAAACTCTACAGCTGTCGCAATACTTCATTTTTGCAGCGCACAAAACAAGCTAACTACAAAACTAACGCTTCATAATACAGTCGCCATGTAACTTTTTCAACCGCATTATCAGTGAAATAATTCGCGACTGTCCCTCCGATGCCTAAAGCGATAACGATAAGCGCGAGAGCTCGTTTGTCAGAAGGTTAATATCCAGCTCGCCGCTTTAGCTCACATTCGTGCAGTCGCTCAGCAAATATTTCGAAGCTACACGTTTTCAGGTATCACTGATATTATTTAAACGTACGCGAACAAAACGTAAAGAGCTGCATTTAATAATTGCCGTCCAAAAGTAACAATCAATATTGACACTTTCTCCCCGGACGCTTAAATTCACGAAAAAGCCCAATTTAATCAACAGCCTAAGTTTTAATAACGTTTTAAGCTGATTAGAGCGCCATCAATGGAAGCAGGTTCGCGCCAATTTTAACATTCGATTGCCACTGTAGCGCCAGCTATTTTCGTTATACACCTTTCAAAGCGCTTTTATATCGCTGTACAGGAAGGATTATTATAGGCGGGTTTTATTATAGCGTTGCTACACGCAAAGAAGGTAATTGGAAAAGGGCAATTAAGGTCAAGCGCTGATCTGCGAATGCGCGCGCTGGCGTTAACAGTTTTTACCGGTTGCAAAAAATTTTTCGAACTCGCTTATCAAACTTATCCGGGCTATTTTCCGGTTTAACTGGCTTTTTCCCACTTTTTGCGGAGTTTGTTAAGCCGAATTAGAGGAGGTAAATACGGTAGATTCACGGCCACCGTTCATGGTCATTCTAATTCATGAATTTTCGAGAATTTCTGGTTTAAATTTTGTATTTTTGATGCATTTTTTTTACTTAATCAACAGCATCTCCAAATTATATAAAAGTGGACCAAACCTCTCCGGAAAAAAGTCCTCTATCGAACGCCTATTTTTGGCAACGTGCATTTCGCGCGCTCAATAATAAAATGAAAAATCCGATTACCGCACTAGACCGCGAATATTTTTATCGTTTTTTGCGGAGAAACTTTTTTTTTACGCGGTAACGACGGTGCTGCAATTATCAGGTGCTTCTATTATTGGCGAACTAAAATTACTCATCGATTGCTCGTTGGTCTGATTATTATTCAAAAGCGGATCGCGCGGTCTTCGGTTTCTTTATAGATTTAAAGCATTTGGGAAAGATGAAAAATAGTGAGGATCAAAGATTTGGTTAACGGTCATTGATTATTGGGTGATGAGCTGTTAAAGTGTATGCGAATTGTGAAAGTAAGGTTATTAAATATTTGATTCGGTGGTACATTGATTTTCAATATGATGGGTCTACTTTGTTTAGAGGGTCAATATGAAAATTTAATTAAAACATCGTTGTTAAGATTCGGTATTAAAATTTAACTATTGAATATAGATGGTTGATGAATAAACCAACCAATCCTATATCGTTTATTAAAAATTTATTATTTATTCAAAATAACTAAAACATCAAATGAAGCAAAATACTTTCTAAAAAAATGAAACAGACACCGTTCTAATATCCAGTTTAAAATTTCAATACCACAATAAATAACCAATGACTATTAATCAAACATTAAAGAGACATGAACGCGAATTAAATCAATACAGCTCACCAAAACAACCACAAAATCCCAAAAACTACTCACATCAAACTGTCCATCACCTCCTTAATCAAACTACAATTCCCCCAATCAATCATCACCTACACATCCTCAAAATCCCCAACCCCTTTCTCAACTCCATCCCATCTCCGATCGATCCCGCATAATCACCCAATAACACCTTATCGAAACCCAGCCGCGTTCTCCATTACACGAAGAAGCTACCATCCAAGCTACTTCCGTCTGATTTACTCTGCGCAATTGGCCCCTCTAAAAAAAATCTATAAGTCTCGATACCAAATAAATTCGAACCCTCGCTACTCTAATGGCCGGATTACGCGCGTAAATATAGATTAGCGCGAGATGTATATCGATCCGGGCTCCGCGTAACAAGCGCACTCTCGCCTTTTTTCGGCGTTATTACATGCGCGGGGGAAAGGAGGAGTCGTAAATCTCCGCGCGGGCGACGCGGAATATAATAAGAGGTGTAGCGCGGGACAATGCTTTGTTTTCGGCCGGCTGTGTATATATATATGTATTTGCGAGATAAAAGTCAAGTTGGTTTTGAACCGAGCTCTGCTATATTGTGCGTAACGCTTGCATCACAGGACTATTTATATTATCATTGATTTATTGGTATAAAAGGCATCTTTTGTTTCTGAAACAGCTTAAAATAAGGCAATCTATCGCGAGCACTTCCGGGAAAACAATCCATTACCCCAACACCCTCGCATCGAATCACTTTCCTATCCCCTTAAAAATCACAAGCGATCTTTCTCGCACTCGAATCAGGCCCCATCCATGCAACAAGCTCCAGTCTCCCTCCTCGCACTTGTAAACTTTACACACAATCCTCAGCGTCCATTATAATATAAGTCCTCTCTCGGCTTTCCCCGAAGTGTAACACAGAGCGCGCCCGAGACCTGGAATCTCATTCTCCACTCGCTCTCGAAACAATGGCTATTTTTGCGCCGTCCTTACACACACACACATACGCGGAGATAAAACCATAGTCTCTTCCTCTCCGGCTCTTGCATTAGCCCAGGCAAGACGCGCATTGTGCGCGCGTTAGCCCGCGCGTTAAAAAGAAAGAAAAGGAGCCAGACGACAGCCGTTATCCGGAAACGTCAGAGCGCCGAGAGGAGAGAGAGAGCCAAAGCGTCGATATTCAATTTCCTCCCGTCAAGACGCAAATACGTCCACGGCACGCGCGCGCTCTCGCTGCGAGCTGGGAATGTCGGTCAGCTAGCTTTCTACGTGTGTTTTGTACACGAGCTGTAGTAGCGAGTGTATCTCGCTAATTTCGCTTTACGAGCGTTGCGCTGAGCGATTTATGCGCCTAACGCGTTGAATGGAATTTCGTAAGAGTGTATGGGATTTTTGATTGACGCGCGCGGCTTTGATTTTATCGGCGACTTTCTTTTGGTGAGTATTAATGGATTATTAATGAGAGCAGCGAGCTGTTTGTTATGGTGGAGTTCGGCGCGAGACTGTCGCTACTTTGTTTGGATAAATCGCGGATAATTTTTTGATTAATCGCGAGCGCGCGCTTGGACAAATTGTGATTAATCGCTCGGAATTTACTGCTCGAACGTTAATGTCTGCAATTAAGCGGGAAAGTTTAGAAGCGAGATATTCGGCGCTTCTTGATTAATGCAATAATTAAACAATTTTTATTGAGCGCGCTTGATTTTAATTTATCGCGGCAATTAGTTTCATCGCTTTTAATCCCGCTAATCAAATTCGCGCGCGAGTATCGCTTAATTTTATCTTTTTTACCCGTAAAACGAATCCATATACTACGCGTCTTGCTCCATATATCATATCTATTTTATACAAAGTATACACGGCGCTGGTTCGACTTTTATTTGCCTCCAAGCCGACTTCAGTCACTGCCCTTAATTATGAACAAACAGCAACCCAACCCCGATCCTATATATCCCATCGGCGAAAAACGAGAGAAAGAGAGACAAAGATAAGCGCTGTGTGTCAAGGCCGAACTCGAAGAACAAACATCCATTTACAGAAATTCAGAACTCGAAAGAGCGCAGATACGCATATATACTCGCGATTTTCCCCGCTCTTATCTCGCCGTTTATTTGTGTATGTATAGAAGCCGGCCTGGAAAACTTCCTCAATTAGCCGTGAAAAATCGACAAACTCGAGCGATTAACGGCTCGCTTATATATATCCGCCGAGCGCGGCAAACTCAAACGTAAATACAGCAGGCGCACATAATTCGAAGCCGGTTTTAGCGGGCACGCGCTGGCGTGTGTTGCTATATAGATCTAGAGTCCTGCGACTCTAAGGCTGTCTCGGTGCGGGGCACGTATTTGCGAGACTTGTGTCTACATTTGCGTTAGCGAACTATTGTGACGATAATGTTGGGGGTTTGATGGGCGGGTTAGTTAAGGGGTTCTGTTTGATTTTGAATTTTTAGGTTTGAGGTGATTTCGGGAGTTTTGATTGGGATCGTTTGAGTTATGGTCTGAAGCGGTAGTTTTAGCTTTAGTGAGGATTGGTGAATATAAGGTTGCGAGATTAAGGTGATTTACGGTGTTTCTAAATTTCTTATTAGACTGTGGGAGCTGTACGATCAATTCGCAAAACAATACTATAAAATATAAAATTATTTTTCCTTCCAGAATCTCCTTTACAAAATCAAAAACAGAATTCCTCGAAACAAAGAAATTTACCGCTACATCTCGCGAAAACTCCCTATCTCAACGATCATCCCTGAAAAATCCCTCGCCATTTTCCAAACATCTAAAACTCTCTTCCCCCCTCGCTCCTCTTCAAAATCCACCTCTCTCCTGCAAAGCTCGCTCCTCGCGCTAGCCTCACACCGACTCGCTCGGATAATACCAGCGATAAGCGCGCAAGAGCGACGTTGTACCACGGCGCATCGACATCAGCACGTATCTTGAAGCGAGCTAAGAGTTGCGCATGCGCCGTAGATCCCCCCACCCTAACCCCTCGAGCGCGTATATTAATGCGCCGTTACACGCGGCAATTTGAGGTGATGCCCGACTACGGTGTATTACACTTTAATCCGTTATGCGCGGCGGCTGCGCCGGAGAAGACTTAGATAAAGAGCGGATTTTCGAGTTATGAGGACGAGAGAGAGGTGGGTATTATCGCTCCGAGAGCCGAGAGGATGGGAATACATTATATATTGTTACACGCATACTCCATTAACCGATAATCGCCGCGCGCTTGCTGATGACTTTTTTCTGTTTGCCGGCTGGGTGTTTGAGTGATTATGATTGATTTTTGGAAAGGTCAAGGATTGGCCTTTCGAAATCTTTTTATTTTTGGTTTAAGAAGCGGAGGGACGTTGACCTTAGGATGAAAAAGTGGTGGTTCTTGAAAGAGTCTTTTTAAAAGGTTTTATCCTGGAATGTATTTAATAGAGACTTCCATATACGTTTCTATCTTCATGTCATATATTTAATTTTTTTACTACTATTTGCATAAAAAGATAACGAACGATTAAATTCACTTATCCCATACAAACGCTTAACTTTCAATTTATTCAAGCATATATTTTCCCAACTAATTTTATCATCCCAACAATATCCACATTTTAAAAACTCTGCATCACATTAAATTTTTCACGTCGCTCATAATCCTCCCACCTCACCTCCACCCACGCTGCAAAATACGCGAAAACTCAGGGGTAATAGGAAAAAAAATCACAGCTCGGTGGATCCCCGCAGAGCTCGCGTCAATTGTGCACCTGCCTCGTCATTTAAGCAGGTCGCTTATCGCGCTCGCTTCTGGATATTCGTTCAGCAGCGGCGAATTTCCAGTGACACGTCGAGAGAGCGAGCTCGTTTAATCTAGCGAAACTTCGGGGAGGGGGAGGTGGTATGGCGAGCGACAGATGCTTTTAAATATGTATGTACAGTTATTGTTATTTTCATTTTCATTTTAACGTCGGGCTTTTAAATCGCGCGCGAGGTAGGCTCGATGGGTGAATTTAATTTTATAGAAATGTTGTAAAATGACTGCGCGCTTATTGACGTAGTAATTTTTGAAATGATGATTACTCGTGATTATTCGGCGGGGAAGAGGACTTTTTTTTCTTTTGTTAATGAATTATTGCTGGTTTTATAAATTGAAATATTGTCCCTATAGAATTCGCGGAAGTACATATAATCGTATTGTGCATATGCAGCGAATTATACATAAATTTATTTAAAATAATAAATTAATAAAAACTCTTCAAAAAATGAGCTCTCCATAAATGACAAATACTTTTAAAACATAATAAATCCATTCTCCAATCGACAAAGTAACCCAATACTCCACATTAACCTAACAACTCCATCAGCCCCAACAAAAAATCTCAGCATCTCCGAAATTCAATCTCCCTCGCGCACCGAAAACATCAAAAAGAAAAGCGAATCCTCCCAGCCGCTCTCATTAGTCCTCCTCTCTCCCATCGCAAAGAAATCGACTACATACGCATCTCTGAAAAGACGCTGTCAACGCTGGCTCCCCCGGCTGCGCCCTGGCAAATATTTGACAGGCCGTCTTTTGTCGAGCGCCGCCGCCGACGTCGCGCAAATCCGTCGTCAGGGAAAACAGGCTTTATTGCCCCCGTGCGTGAGTTTTCCCTTCGCGTTTGGATAAACAACGCGTGTCGTCCCCCTCCTGTTCCCGTCAATTTTGGATCTTTCAAAGAGAGAGGCTGCAAGCTTCGATGTGTATAAGAGAGCTAGCCCCCCCGGTTTTCCGTAATTATGCATTGCTCGGCAAATAATGGATATGAGAGATTTCGAGACAGCCGCGGGGGGTGGCTTATGCTTATACGCAAAGGGTAGACGTCCTGTTCCAGGGGTTTGGAAATAAATTTAACCGAAAGCTCCTCCGCGCGTCTTTTCCGAGCTTTCTAATTTAGCGAAAACCCCGTTTAAAATTAGACGCGGCTGTTTATGTATCGATCGTTCCGCATACGTAAATTCAATTCGATCCGCATTGATTCGGCCGACACGCCAGTCGACTGCACCAGCTTCGGAACCAAAAGAGCCGGGCGGCTAAGCGCGTTTAGCAATCGAACTGTTAAACCAGCCGGCGGCAGCTTGCAGGCGCGTAACACTGCACTCAGCTTAATTGCACTCTTCGAGTATCCGCGATTAAGCCCGAGCTCACCGAATCCCAGAGCGGCTCCACATTTCATTAATTATTCATCCGCGGCCGCGTATATTTAAAACTTATCACCCACGCTTGCGATTCAGGAGCTTGCAAGCTCTGCCGCGGGAAAATGGGAAATCGGCGGGAATTGTCTCTCTCTCTCTCTCGTCCCTTCTCACCTCTCGTGGCGTCATTGAAGACAAATGAAAAGCCCCTCGGATTCGAGTGCTCATTTCTCTTTCTCGTTACCGGCGGCGCGGGGAGAAAAGGTGCGATGCGAAGGGCAGAAAAAAAGAGGAAAGCTCCGAGGCAGAGGAAATAACGAAAGAGTAGCGCTGTGTGTGTGTATATATAGATGCCGCGGGGGGCGCAAGCAGCCAATCGAATCTCTCGACCCGATTCCGCAATTACTTCGCTCGACTTGAAGTGCTTCGCGGCGTTAATGAGCTTTTCTTTCCAGCGCGCTGCGCTATCGTCCTTTACGACTGCGGGCACGTATATCGCTCCCCCGCGCGAAAGCTCAAAGCTTCCTCCTTTCTCTGTCTTCCTCGCGCTCTTTCGTTCTATCATTTGCTTTGTAACTTTCTCTCTCGGCTTTTCAGTTGGCGCTTCCCGCGTGGGTAGCTCTCTACCTTTTATCTTACTTTGTTGGATTTTTTTCTCTCTCCAGGCGCGCAGAGGTAGGTTGAAGTAGTGCCGCGCGAGTCTTGCGGGCTGAGGTCTGATTAAATTGCAGCGCTACCTGCTGAGTTATTATATTTTATCATTGTTGAAGTGAGGTGGAGAGTATTGTTTATTTTTTTTTTATTTTCGGTTTGTTTGTTGTGGGTTTTAAGGAGATTCGGATGTTTAATGGTGGGAGGTGCGTTTAAAGATTTTGTTTGATTTATAAAATTTGAAGTTCTTGGCATCATGAAATATTTTCCTGATCGATCGATATATATTTTATAATAAAATATGTCACCTTAATACAAATCACCTATAATAGAAAACAATAATAAACACAACTAAAACCCATAGCTTATCAAAATCCAAAAAGCCCACGCAAAAAATTTACACGATAGAAAAAAACAATCAGTTAAACGAGCTCAAAAATTCCACGCGGTAGACCTCCCAACATCCCGCTCCGCGCGTCATATCTCGTGTTTTGTCGCTCGCACTTTGTGTTTCCGTGCGCTCTTACGTTTATTTCCGCTCTCTCCTCTCCACTTCGCGGCCGAGTGGAGGAAAGAACGAGGCGCAAGGAGAAGCGGCAGAAAAAACTGCGTGTACGACCTTCTCTAATTGTTTTAATGACTCGCTCTCTCGCGCCTCCTTGGGAAATTCTCGGCACAGTTTTCCGCTCTTCCGGCCTTCTCTCCCTCTCTTTCTTCTCCCCTCCTTCGTTCCTTCTGCGAGATATGTTCTCTCCTCTTTGTTCGCAGCCTCGCGGCATCGACCTGCCCTCGTTTCTTCGCTGCCTCGTTTATGCGTTTCTTCTTTTTCATTATTGTGCGTGGGTGCAAGTTCGCTGCTGGGAGAGCTGCGTTCGGGTGAAGAGGTGAGGGATCTTCAGATTTGTGTGAAGTTTTTAAGGAGAATGGGAAGGTTTGGTTGGGTTGTTGGATTTTTCCTTTTTATTATTAATGCGATCGGATTATAAAATTATAAGTACTTAATGTATGAAAGTTTTATTCATAATTACAATATCAAACGAGTATATATGAGAATTACGGACGAACATTTTCCGAGAGTTTTTAAAGAACATAACGTATTGGATCTGAAAGGTGGAGTAATTTAAAAATCGCGTAAATCCTTTAAAAAGATCGCGCGGACTTATACTAAAAGCATTTTAAAACTTACGGTCAGTGCTTCAGAATGAATCTAAAGGCAGGAAATATCATAAAAACTTGAACAATGGCTCATTTTAAAAGTGAAAATGTCCCGGCGTAGTATCATTACTGTATTTTACGCATTCTCTTACTTTTAATAATTTTATTTTGAAGTAACGCTGCAGTAAAAATAGGTCGCCTGCAATTCACCTTGTACGTGTACTTGTTTGAGAGCTCTACAATTATGTTTGAAAATATGGTTTTGTTAAGTTTGATGCACTTTTTAAGAATCAATTAAAATATTACGAAATATTTAATGCTATTGATATTTATTTTAAAAAAATAGACAATAAGTGTTCTAAGTAACGATGAAATTTTTACTTGTATACTTTATTGTCAAAGTAAAAATTTAGTTTTATTACAAATTTGAAAAACCCGCTTTGTTTATGCTGAAAAATTCTTTTTGAAAACTGGCTTTTAGTTTACTAAAAATTGTGAGTTTAAAAATCTTTGCCTCTGCTATAAACAATGAAAAATTCACTGTCTCTTTAAAAATGTAATAAAATCCTCAGTGCATTGTACCGTTACTTTTAACGAGAGTTTATTCCAACTTCTCACGTTTTCATTTTTTCATGCTGTTTTTTTATTCACGCTACAAGTAAAGCGAGCATTATTCAAAAAGATGTAAGTGCAAAATACAGAGGAAAAAGTATCCTCGTAACAGTGACCAATAAAATGCAAAACAATATTTTGGGATCTAGTTCCATTTTATTAAAAATTCAGGTAGCAAGGTTATAATTTCTGTGCATTTTTACTTCAAGCGTTTCCTCATGTTGGGTGTGTTATTTGATCATAATTGCTGTATATTTTCTACAGGATCTTTTTTGCATATGGATGGTTTAATTCAAAAGTGAGCCAAGAATGTTTCGAAAATGTCTTTTTTTAACAAAGAAAGGTCTGTGTTTCTGAAATTTCAACCTTACACCTAGTTATTCTTAGATTTTGTACTGTTCAAACACTATTTATGTAAATGTATGTATGGTTCTTTAAAAGTAAATGTTAGCTGCACTACTGCATTTTCTCTATAACATGCGAAAATGGACTTGAACTCCTTGTAAATAAATGATAAAAATGTACATATAATTGAATCATTATTATTTAACAACATTTGAACTTTAAAAAACTTTTTCTTATATACTTATAAAGCAATTTCTCTTTACTTAATCGCCCGGCAATTCATCGATGTTCACCAAAGTAATAACAAAACACCGTAAAAGACTAAAAGAACGACTTTCCGTTTTCACTTCAACCCATAATGATCAAACTTTTAATAGCAGCTCCTTAACTCACGAACCCTTTGAAAAACATTATACATTTTCCCTCACAAAAAAAAAGAACCATCCAACCGCTCGCAGCCGATCTCTTAACATTACCCTTACCCAGCAAAACCACCTATATATACCCTCAAGAGAAAAAGCGTCTATCCCCGGGAGCACAGCCCCGAAATTTTCCTTTGCGGTCTCAGCGCGCCAAGGGGATTCCCCGACTACTACGGCTTCCTCGTGTATAAAAGGGCAGCAGAGCGCGCGCGGCGATTCGAGTGCGACAGGCCGGAAGGGAGCCGGCTAAAGCTTCGCCGAGGAGAAACAAAACGCAACGATTGTCCACGTCTCTCTAGCAAAAGCTCTTTTACGCCCGGCCGATTACGCGTGTAACTCGGCGTCTGTTTTGATCCTCCGCTTTTCTTTCGCGTCGCTGGAAGCCGGCTCCTTTGTGAGGCCGAGGTTTTTCCGTGGGGGCCGGCTTTATGCGCGCCTCACGGTTAATTATGCAATTTTTCGGGAGGAGATTGTTTTCGGCGCGCTTCGTTAAGACGAGACGTTTCGAGACGAGAGGTATCGAGTTGCTCCTTTTGTGAAGCTCTGCTGGGGGACCCGGCTTTTTCTTTCTTTTTTTTTTTCGGGGCGGCTTTGTGTCGGGGAAAACTGGATCGCGCTGTTTTTGTTGCGGAGCGTTTTGGGATTTGAATGGGGGCTTTTTTATCGGGAAATGAAAACAGAGCGTTTTTGTTGATTGCTCATTGTTCGGGATCGGTTTGCGGGCTTGTAAGGAAAGCCGGCCGTCCGAATGTTTTATTTCGACTGTGTTTCAGGTTTACGGCTAATTAAACTTTTATCAATCTACATATTTACGAAATACTATAAAAAGAAAACCATCCACTGATTAATAATACCAATATCACTAAAAATCTTTCCATAGATCCCAATGGAAAATTAATACCTCCATCCACTCCATCTCACCATAAAAATCCCACTCACCGAGCAACAGCCTCGAAAGACAAATACCCGCCCTAAATCATCATTCAGCCTCGGCCAACGATCCAGCTCACCGAAACGCAGGATAATTGAATCCCATCATCCGCAAGTGCGCTCGTTCTCCTCGATATCTCCGATATAAGCGAAATCCCACCCTCGCTCGAGGAATCACCGAGTCGACGTCATTTGCGGGGCTTTATCTGGAAGTCCGGCGCTGGCCGCTGTCATCTCGGTATAAGCCGAAATAAAGGAGAGAGCGCGCGGCGCGGTCATTTCCGGCGAGACTAGGGATTTAGTTTCTCGATGAGACGGCTGGTAATAATTCAGCGCGGGTGGATGGAAAGGGGGTGGATGTGTGAAGGGTAGGGATGAATGAGTGGGAGGATTTTTCGTCTTATTCTTGTATGGTTCTAGGGCTTTGCGTGGGTGGGTTTGGTTATGGGTTTGGGAATGTGTATTTTTTGGAGTGGTTTGGATTGTTTCGTTGTATTTATATAGTGAAGCTTTGGATTTATGTATGACTTTATTAAAATAATTAATGGGGTTTGTTTGAGTAAATTAACGAGTCATTTACTTTTTGTATAGACTGCATGAAGTCTGAATTTAAAAATGGAACTAAAGACACAAATAATACTCAAAATGGATTCTTCATTGATACGGTATTATTCTTTCAGACTTTATGGACATAAAGCCTTTTTCGAATCCATCATCTGACCTAAATAATATTTTCAAACAATCTCCTTTTTAATTTTAAAGAATTAGAGCTCTCCTATAAGAACAGAATGTCAATATCGGGAATCCGATTACTTGCCTTTGTGCCTGATAAAAATTTTATTTCATTCTATCAAGGCCTTCCATTATTCACCGTGTTGAAAATTCATGAATTTTTAATATTATAAAATATTATTTTATCATTGAATTTCACAATAATCCGTCTTCCTTAAAATCTTACTCTTCAGGCTCGACTTATAAATAGCCCAACTTCGCATCAGAATTATTTTACATAAAATCACGCGCATCATTACCCGCAAAACAGTTACACAGAAAATCATTACGAGGGCCCCGCAAACACACAGCCAACGACCAATTACAGAAATAACAGCAATCTTCTCACCTCGATTTCCACCGTAACCCGCCCCGCTGAAAAATCCTCAAAATTTTCAGCGCACACCTCGGCACGTAAACAGCCTCTGTGATACGAAAATTACAGAATTTCTCAGTTACGCCCTCGAGGCCGCCAACACACACATACATACACACACACACACACACTCACATACATACACATAAACATATATATATTCACACATTATATACACGATGGCGGAAGCCTTTGGGGCTATATACGGAACAGCTCGGGCTCTCTGCGCATAATCTCGCCGCGCGCTCGCGCGCACACGCGGTTTTTCCACCTGGCGGCGCGGCGGCCGCATTCTCCTTTCTTTTACCTTCCCTTTTTCTACTCTTTCGTAACGAGGGCCGCCGCGGGGATCTGGCGCGCTTCTTCTTCTTCTTCCTCCTCTTCTCTTTTCTTCATTCTTTTTTCTCCCCGCGTCTTGAGACGCTCGAGATTTTTTCCAGCGCGGCTAGAGTGTCGGGAGGAAAAAAGCCCGATTATTGCTAGCGCGGCCACGAGTGGTGTTGCCCCGGGAATTTATACGGCGCCGTTTTTGTCCATCGGAATTCATCGGCTGCTCATCGAGCGAGCTCCGCGGTTATCGGCTGCTCCGCAGGATTACGGGCTTAGTTCTTTGCCGGGTGAGTTGGATGATTTTAGAGCGCGGTGTCGTAAACGCGAGCATACGGATTTCAATATTTCGCGTTTTGAATAAATTATTGAAAAATAAATTTTGATTTTGTTTCTACTGGCGTTTGCCTATAGCCTGCATCGCACTAACCTTAACCCAAAAGTTTCCGAATTATAAAACCAAACTCTCATCTCTTTCCATCCTTAAAATATCCATCACGATAAAACAAACGAATTAACCAAGCGGCCACGTAAGCGATCAAATATTAATTCAGCGCTATCTTCCCTCGCTGCAGGCTCTCTCATAGCTCCGAACTTAGCCCGAGCTCGAGGGAAAATTAATCGGCGAAACGAAGTAAGGCGCTGCAGCCCCCGGGAACTTTTCAATGATTCCTCCGGGGAGCAAAGTACACTGGCTCTTCGCTTGATTTATCAGTCTCGCTCTTCTCCGGAGCCCGGCTATATACGCCGCGCTCGAGAGCGAAAATTTTTCTCTCCTCGCCGTTACCATTTCGGAGAAGCTATACGCTCTCGGCGCGCGCGAGCTAGGGATTAGAGGCCGCGCTGTCTCGGATGTCGAAGCTAAGCTCCGGCCATGATACGGGATTATGCCCGCTTGAAATATCGCGCCGGACGCCGAGGAGAGAGTGTCTCGAGGCGTGAGATGACGAGGGCCGCGAAAAAATTTATTCTCTTTCGGCTTTTATTCTTTTTTTTTTTTTTGTTCGGCTTGGGAGATGAGGATTTTTGGGACGCGGCTTGGGGGATTTTAGGCGGAGGTGTTTTTGGGGATCTTAATTTTTAATAATCGTTGGTTTTTATTTTTGGGGCTGAGGTTTTTTGGATTAGCGGGGATGAGGGAGCGATGCTTCTTTTGTTGGGCTATTTTCGGGCGAGTTATGTTATAAATAAATGATAAATAAGATGCCGGGTAAGTTAACACGTACTATCTGCGTTGTAATCAGAGAGTTTATGAGACCGCGGGCGATGAGAATAATTAATGTTTTGAGATATCTAATAAATTTATTTTTATCTTGCTCGAGATTAAGTTTTCATATTCAACGTCTCTATTCGCTGTGAAAATTTATATTGTGTTTTCAGTTGTATGTACTGTTTGGATTAGATAGACTTACATCTATTAAAGTTCTTAATACTTTGAAATTATTTATTGTTCAGAACTAAAAAAGCTTTTAACACTATTTAATCATGCAATACGTTCTTTATGTACGACTGTAAACAACGAAATGAGATATTTTTAATCTATTTAGTTATTTAATTAATTATTCTGTTAATTTGACTGAAAAATTCAATCTATGATATTTTTAGATATCTTATTTATTCATTTCATTATAAAAGAAATGTTATTAGCACGTTATTCATTATCTAGGAGAAAATTTATGTTAACTTGATTACGGAAATGCTCTTTTTAGTATCACCTAAGAATAAATATATCGTTACTATTGTATTTTCTTTTTTATTTTTAACTAATTAAACAATTTTCTGCTCCTAAAAGCCAATTAAACTTCCAATGCAACTATTCCACTCCCCCTCCTAACCACCTTTCTTTGATCTTCCCATCACTCCTCAAAATCATCCAACAATCACCCTTCACCAGGTACATCCACCCACATTAAAGCACCTAATGACAGACAGACGTAAAATCCAAACGACAAATTCGAAGCAGTCTAATCAAGCGTTCCAACTAACTAAAGACCTCCGCGCAGCCAGCACCCCAAAGGGGTTTCCTCTTAAGGGGGAGACCGCGTAACGAACTTCAAGGTCTGCCTGAAGGATCCACCAAGGAGCCACCGCCGTTTCGGAAACCGATCCTCTCCGAAGGAATTAGACGACGACGGGAGAAGGCCGCCCCCACGCGCCGACTAATCCCGTGTTTCGCGCGAGGAGACAGCTAATCCGCGGCCGGGCGATTTCGCTGTTTCGGCAGCCGGAAAGAAGAGGGGTTATTATGCCGCGGACTGACAATGACGGTAATGAGCTTGGAGATGGGAAGCTTAGCCCTGCTGATTAATTGCGTGCTGATGGATATTGGGGTGCTTTGATCTCGGCTGGTCCTGGTAGGGTTTTTCGGGGGTTGGAGGGTTTTGCGAGTTTTGGTGAAATGGGTTTGGTGAAATGGGTTTGGTGAATTTTGTGTATGGGAATTGATGGGATGTTGAAGGGTTGAGTTCAATTGTTTGTATTTCAATTAATGATTGAGAAGATTCTATTTACGTAATTCAGAATTTTATTTGATTGACGCTGGCTTCGGATAAAAAAGCCGCATCTTTTGTGTATAGAAGAATCAATTTGCAAACATTGCTTATGAAAATAAAACCTTTTTGTTTTCATTAAATTTCAGCCATCGTGACTCAATTAACCTCTCCTCAAAGCACATTCCAAGCAAAAATTTCAAATAGAGCGCGCCCCGACATCATCAATTCAAAACCATCCCTCAAATTAAATTTATAACACAAAAATAATAGAGCCAGCACTCTACAAAAATAACGACCTCATCCGTATCCATCCAGCCATCAAACCCACACCGCGCTTACGCATCCGCTCTCTCTCTCTCTCTCTCGGTTCACGCATCGCCGGCATAATTATATTTCCCGACCGATCGATCATCCAGCCAGCCCACCCGCACAACGTTTAAAGCCAACAATACGCCGGTCCATCGACTGCAAATTCGCGCGCTCGCTCTTTTGCGCATCGATCTGTCAAAAAGCGGCCCTGCGCGCGCTTTCGAATTATATACCCCACCAGCCATGGGGCAAACAGCGAAAGTCCCTTATCCTCGGCGGGGATCGATCAATTATCCTGGAAAAGGGAGACGGCTGCATTGGCGCGAAGCCCCGATGTATCCGGTTTCCCGATCTGCACTCAGCCGAGGAGAAGATCTGGGAGGGAGGGAGGGAAACTGTGGATGTCGTCGGTGTCTGGACGAGTTTCGACCCTTTGATGATGTTTCGACGCGATTGTCGGATAATTTTGTGAAGGGGTGAGAATTGAAGGTGAACTATTGGGTCGTATTTATGATCTGTTGTGCTTGTGTGGATGGGAGAGAGTAGTTTAGCTTTTGAAGTAAATATTGTGATATTTGAGATGCAAGAGAATTGGGTTTAACGTTAGGACTTTGAATGGTTGGTTTGAATAGGTGATAAAACGTTACTGGTTATCGAATTGATTTTGAGGGTTTATTTTATTGACTTTTAATGTGTAATGAACGCGCGGCCGGTGAAGAAGTCATTATTAAATTATTAATGCACAGGTTAATTATATTTAAATTAAGAAGTAATTATAAATTTCTATTAATGTTAGTACAAATTACAAGAAAAGCATATAATTATACATTTTGCAAAAAGTATCAATTATTTCAAATTATGTAAACAATTTACATATTTTAAGCACGCAATTTATTTTTCATTATTCAAATACACATTCACGTAACGCATAACAATTCTGAATTCTTGAGGATCATTTTTCACGAACAAAAAAACGTATCACCTGCACTTTGGACAATCTTAATCTAAATCGCCATAATTTTATTATCTCTGCCGCTCGCGAAAAGAGAAAATATCTCACTTCCGCATAACTCGAGCCCACCCGAACAAAAGCAAGAACGCGCGATGCGCTTTCTAAAGTTTGTTTTTTTGTTCGCGCACGCGAAGAAGCCCAGAAGAAGATATAACGATAAACAAGATGGAGGAGAAAGATCGGATCTAAAATTTTAATGAGCGAGGAGAAAGAATGGAACCTTTTTCGTGCACTCGCCAAAATTGAAAGCACAAAAGAGGGTTGGCCAAAGCAAAAAGTATCAATTTGTATACATCACGAAAGCTTTTACCAGCTGTTCACTTATCAAGGTTTAGATTTTATTAATTACGCGTAATTTATTTTTATCGTTTAACTCGGTAGCAAGTCTATAAAATTACTTTTTTATAACAAACCAAAATAAACGAAACCTTTACCTTTTAACACACACTCACATACACACAGGCAATATATGCACACATGCTCGAACACACGGCCGCACACGCATACACACATCACACTCTCGTGTACACAAAGGCAAACACACGCACGCACGCAAATACACACCTACGCACACACCAACACACACAAAACACATACACACACGCGCACGCGCACACACACGCACACACACACACATACACACACACACGCACACATACCTACACACTTACACACACACACACACACCTACACACTTACACACACACACACACACACGTATGCACATACATACACTTAAGCAACTATCACCTAGCAAAATTCAGCCAAAAATCCAATAAAAACCCAACGTCCCACCTCGACCACCTCCACACAAAGCCAATCTCCCGCCTTAGCCATTCTCTTGCACCCACCGATGAAAAATCCCAGCTGCGCACCGACTGAATGCAGACTTCGGGGCCCGGGGGCTTGCGCAACGTGAGAGCGAGAGAGCCGACCATTGGAGTATCATAGCTGACGAGGCGCTCGCGCGACGCGGCGCACGTCGTGAGAGTGCAACCGCGAGGAATTAGGGATCGGGAGAGAGGCGGTTCTGCGGCGCTCACGCGAGCAAGATTAATGGGCCGCGCGCGGATTATTTTATTGCGAGCTGCCTCCTCCCGGAATCCGTATACGGACGGGATCATACGAGCGGGGAGCGAGCGAGCGTGAAGTGACGTGTTTATGCGCGCCGAGAGTTAATGATGATAGTGTATCGATTGTGTTTTGATATGAAGGTGGTGGGGTTGTGATGGTTTGGATCGGTATGTAGGTTTGATTAGGTAGGCTGGGATGGATTAGGATGTTAATCTCTGGTTAATGTGCTGAGTTTAAAGAAACGACGTATCTTTATGTAGGATCTTAAATTGGAAGGCTCGGTGAAATTATGTATACATCGTGTCTTTGGTGGTGCAATTAGCGTCTGTTGTTTGACGTTGGTAAGTAACAGCTGTGTTTGTTAACATCGATAAATCTCAAACTTAAGCGACATCAGAATTTAATAATTACCATTCATCCACGTTCCTTCCAAAACAATAAAAAAGACAACAAACAAAAGGTATACATTCAACAGCCATTACCGATGACACCAATACCTCAACGTCACAATGTCCTAATGAACACTCGTCTCGCAACTTCGCCTACAGCATGAGTTACAACCGAAATCAAATTTCGCACGCTCGATCCGATCGTGTCAGCGGCTCCGGAATTCCTCTCGCTCTTCTCTCGTCATCGCGCGTTACATTCGCGGAACACGATAACTTACATCGTCGGCTCGAAATTCACCGAGCGCAGCACGCGCGCGGCTCTCTCATTCAGCTCTGGACTTCTATATACTTATACACGTGTAATACAGGGGGCAAAGTCCGAGGCGCCTGAGGAATCAGTGGCTCTCATCTCTGTGATAAAAAAAAGAAGGCAAGCGTGGAGATGTGTATATAAGGCGTGTGCGGGATGTGACGTGCTGTTGTGGTGAGAGGAAGTTTTTGAATTTCGCGGCTTTTTGGGTGTTGGGATGAAAGAGCGTGGGTGGCTGGGCTTGGACAATGCGAAGCTAGAGTTTTGATGAAGTGTTGGGGAATGGAATGGTACGGGTTGGGTAGGACAAAATTTATATTTTATTTGTTTAGTAAGTGCTATGTGACTGAAAAGGTAATGTAACGTTTTTATTAATTGTTCTTCTAAACGTGGTGACAAATCTGATAATTTTATTGAACCACTCAAAACGTCACGTACGTTTCATTTAGAATTGCAAGCTTTCCACAACAGCTTAACTTTCAGTAATTAAATAATGAAAGAAAAACAAAACTCATATTAGTCTCCCCAATCGGTTCCCACCCTCTCCCACACACAACCACCCACTAAAACCTTCATCTTCATCCCGACATCTTTAATCGCTCCTCAGCATCCGCTCATCGAGTCACGAAGCCTCCGCGAAAAATATCAGAGCGCTCGTCCCACGCAGCTACAGCTCCCGCAAAATTTTCCCGCGCCCTCACGGACCCAGCTAATTTCCAACCTCCCCACACAGTCGCGTCTCTCGCGGATCTGGCGTGAGAGCCACTGGGCGGGCCGAGCGCTCAATTTCGTTGAAATGCCGAACGCGCGAATCGCGTATTCCTCCCTTTTCCCAGACCAGAGAGAGAGAGAGAGAGAGCGAGCGCACGTGCCCGCGGTGATGTTCTCTCACGTGCCACGGTAGCGCCGGTGCGCATATCGTGTAAGCCTAAATAAGCAGCTCTCCAGTCTGTGTGTGTGCATACGCGCTTCGCTCGAAACGAATTCTGGTTTTAGCATCGTGATCTCGGCTGAGAGTGGATCGTGCGTTGAGAGCTAGCCGCGTCTTCTACTGTTTCTCGCGCTGTTAACAACGAGCCGGGTGAGAGCTGCGGGCGCGGGAGATCCGGGGAACATTGTTTTAATGTTTGCGCTGCGGAAGATTGTATCTATGAGAGCTGCTGGATTCTGTGTACTCGCGCTTTGTGAATTAATGGATATGGGTGGATGGGCTGTGTTATGCCGCTTTTGATGGCTCTATAGTAATTTCTTGGCTGTTTTGCGCTGGGGTTTTATTCGCGGTTGTTAAGTTTTCGGATTAATTAATTATTCTGTACCTTTGTGTGTGTATTAAAAGAATTATACATCTAAATATTCATGTTATTCATAAAAATATAAATTTCAAAAACGTATTAATACACGTATACAAAACGAGTCTAGAACACTTTGCGCCAGCCTATTCACCCAAAAACCAGCAACGTCACGCTCCCGCAAAACCAATAACGCACCCAACTCTCGACAGATAAAATCGCCATCATCCCATTTTTGGCAACCATCCGTCAGCAGGCCGGCTTACACGACTCCCGAACATTCTTCCACTCTATGAACCGCACATTAGTCAGCCACTCTCTTCCTCTTCAAAAGAAGCGCACTGCCTTTCCTTCTCTATACCTACATCCTCGCGCGAATCCAGCGCCCGCAGATCTACATCTAAATCCAAATCTAAATCTCTCCGGTAATCTCGCCGCCGCTCGAACTGGATATATTCGCCGTTTTGGCGAGGGGCTCTGGAATATCCCGGCCAGGACCTCCAGGGGGAGCTTATCCTAAAGGTCTTCCCGCCGATACAACCGGCCTCTCTGTGTGCGCGTACTTATGTCTGTGAAATTCTGATCTCGGCAACCGTTACGGAGAGGGCTGATCCCGTGGCTCGACACCTAGCACAAGGTCCACGTGTATCGGGATCGATAATCCGGCTGGGTGGTTCTTTTTTTTGGTTTAGTGGGTTGTTTTGCTGGTTTTTAGGTTTGTCCTTGTCGCGCTTAATTTGTTTGTCCTCGTGGTGGGTGTTTTATTATGGAATTAAGCGGTTATTGTTTATATTAACACGCTGATATTTGCTTTTTCGGCTTGTGTGTGAATAATAAACTAGCACGGCTAGGCTGATAATTTGTCAATACGTGACCGATCGATATTTCATACTTTATTCATTAATTACGTAATTTCCGAAAAGGCAGAGTCCACGTTTAAATGTCCGACGAAAAAGACAATAAAGAGATTACGAGAAAGCAGAGGCATTGGGAATCTTTTCAAGGCCCATTGAAGAAAAAAGAGCGTCGGCATATCAAGTGTCACTCCCGTTCCGAGAAGGATAGCTTACACTGGCTTGCACAAAAAAGAGATTCCAAAGGATTCACTGACATTTCTCTGGAACCTGCTTGCTTTCCTCCTTTTGCCGTATTTACTTACCAGCGACGTGTGCTGTATCATTACTCGGCTGGCTTTGAAAGAACTGTTTCATACTTATTTAAATTACCGATTCCCGGTAAAGTCCGTTCTGCAGAACTCCTGTTTTCTATTAAACCATTTTGATTGACGCGTCTACATAAAATCGCGTCGTTGTTATTCCCCCAGTGATTCTCCAATGTTTTTATCGAGCATCTCAGGCGTAAACAAAATACTTGTCGCAAGTATAGGCTATCCATTAACCTTACCCCACTACCCCCGCTCTTTTTTTCCATCTCCCGTCCTCAGCGTGGCGAATCGGTTTCAGGAACGGGACCTAAGGCTTCGAATCCAGTGTGGGAACGATACCCCGAAGCCCTCCGCGTGCGCCGCGTTCCACTAGTGCGCGGGCAGAAAAAAAGACGATACCCACGCGTTCGCCTCCCTCAGTGCTCTCTTTCTCTTTCCCCAATATTCCGGCTGGCTCGCGAGCGCGAAAGCAGATCCCATGGGGATTAAGCTGCGCGGGTTCCGGAGCTTTCTGGCAAGCGAGTGTGGGTGGCTGTGCATAGAGGAAGATCGGTAGTAACAGTATCGTTGTGCCTATCGGCTTATCGGCCTTGGCTGCCTGTGCGTTGGTCTAGAATGCATTGATGTAGGTAAGCGGGGACGTCTCAATGGCATTCCTCGGCCGGTGTATGGGTGTAGGAGGATGTGTGTTCTGGACGAAAGGTTTTGGTCTTTTTGTTGGGTGGTTGGTGGTATGGCTTGAGATGTTGCGTAAAAGCGTTTAGGTAGTTGTATACGTGAAGTCAAATTATTAGCGCAATAAGAATCCTTCTATGATGATCGTATATATTTTTGGATTGAATTAAATTCATATAATCTTTTACTTGAAATATTCACTTTTAAACATTGAGCAATGATTATACGAAACAGTATCATCTGTCCATCTGCAGGAAATAAAAAACCGCGCGTCACATATTACACCCCTCCCCCTTATAAAACTTTAATAACTTCACCTCATAATTTCAATACTCCCCGCTATCTTCAAAACTCCCGGAAGTCAATTCATCACCCAATCCCTCACGAAGACTTTGTAACAACTAAATTCTCACGAACCTGCACCTCTCATAGATAACCATTCCTCAAGCCCAAATACCAGCGCGCACCTATACACTCGACCGCAGCATTTCCTGGCTCTCTGCTCATAATAGCGAGGATGGCCCCTCTTTTCGACGAGCGATCCCGTATGTGGGTTACGTGGTACGCGCGCTCCCGAATATCGAGGCTAATATTTTTATTCATTCCGCGAAGTGGAGGACCGCGGGTATTTACGAGGCCGCGCGCGAGCTCGAGCACCGGCGCATTGATATTCCGACCGCACTTCCGGCAAACTCGCTCGCGCTACCACTCGCTCATTCTTCTCTCTCTCTCTTTGCCGCCCTCCTGCGCGAGGCTCTTTATTTCTGCCATTTTTCACCAGGCTTTTTTTCTCTTTCTCAATGGAAACGCGCGCGATGCACTCGCGCGAGCTGTTACAGCTAGTGTGGAGTCCGGCGTGGTTGTTGCAAAAACAGGAAATTTAGTTGCGGAGGTAGCAGGTGGTTTTTTTGGACCGAGAAAGATATGGTCTTTGTGCGAACGTGTGCGAGCTTTCGAGTTTGTAAACATTGAAACTGGGTGAATTTTCTTTTCATAGGAGTAAGGGAAGTGAGAAGTGAGGAGGGATTTGACCTAAGATTTGTAACAGGAATAAAATTCTACATTTAGATTCATATCAATATCTATAAATGTAATCCATTAAAAAATCATTGAATCTCTTCATTCATTTGAAGCATAATCAAATTATTGCAGTAAAAGCTTTAATGTGTAATGGATTCAGAAATCTATATCAATGGTATTTGATAATAAAAAGGGATCAAGTGTCAAGATGATTTGATGTTTGATCAGATATCAGTAGTCGTATTCATGTGATACTTGTAATAGTAATTGTTAAATCAGAAATGTCACTCCATCTTCATCATCCAATTAATCAGAAGGCTTTCCAAAACGAGGAATTTATATTACAATCCGACTGCAATGACGTAATGATTGATTAGATAATTACGCAATAGATGCCAAATAGATGTATCCAATCATTAAAATTTAAATACTTTTAGAATTACATTTCCAACATAAGAAATTTTCTTGTATTAAAGGATAAGACCAGAGTGCCAAAGAACGTGGTATATAAATTCGTTACAAATCGTAATTACTTTTTCAAACGCATATCTTTAACAACAGAAACATTTACCATAACATACTTCTAAGTCTGCGTCTGAACTATCCATACCGTCACATCCTACATTAACAACAAAAATATCACACACAACCTAACCTTCCAACAACTCACCGTCAACCACAAATCCCCCAAAAAACACCTCTTACACAATACCCTCACTCCTTAAACAACCTCCTCCTCCCCTCTCCATCCTCCGCGGTCGCGGAACCGATAATTTTTCTCCTTTTTGTCCCCCCCATCCCAAGCCGCTGACACGACACTGCACCGCTCGCGCATCAATGAAAGGCG
This sequence comes from Eupelmus urozonus, assembly GCA_900480035.1. Classification (NCBI taxonomy): domain Eukaryota; kingdom Metazoa; phylum Arthropoda; class Insecta; order Hymenoptera; family Eupelmidae; genus Eupelmus; species Eupelmus urozonus. The sequence goes on from UELX01000034.1 coordinate 39,132, forward strand.
CTGGCCTCAAGAGCAACCGGAGGCGCTATACTGCATTCTTGCGTATACGTACGTGCTTGGTCGGCCGGCTTTTTTTGCGCGGCCCTTTTCTTTCGATATATCCGCGCGCGCGCGAGCGCGACACCGCAGAGAACTGGTATATATGCAGGTAAAACCGCGCACGCGATGCGTAATACCCGATGAGCGCGCGCGCGAGAGCTCAAAGGACGGAACTCTTTAATGGGGCTTCTCCCCCTTTTCTTTCACTCAAACGTCAGTGCAGGCTGGCTGATTCCCGAGGTAGATTACGACTTCCACTAATCAACTTCAATGGGCTTCGCTCAGCGCAGTTTTGCTCCGGTTCTAGTTTGTATGCGAGGATTGTGGTGTGCTACGGTAGAGTAATTATAAGTGTGGAGGATTTTTTGGAGATTCATTGTTTTCGTTTTGTTGGTTGGATGATTCTTGGTAAGCGGAAACATGTTTATGGAAATTCGATTCGAGTTTTTTTACACACGAATCGACAGGCTCGTTATCAAAAGATAATTCCCCTGAATAAATAATAAAGCACTCCAAACGCAATTACAGCACGTCGAAAAATCTTCAAAGTGTCTCCCTAACGATTCACTCCCAACACGTCCATGTAAATCTCGAGCAATACCCGCACGCAAAAAGCCTCTATTAATTAGCAATACTCGCAAGTAGCTCTTATTTATCCTCCCGAGCAGGCAGCGATCCATCAAGCGCGTGCCAATTAATCGCTCCGCGCCGTCGAGACAGCAGCTGCAACAAAAATCGAACGCCAAAGAAACCATAGCATCGCGCGCGACGAAACAAAACGCGCGCTTTCGCGCGGAAACGGAAAAAGCGGGAGTCAGCCATCGGCATATTCCGCGCCCGTACACTCCGGTTAATTATCGCGTCGCGGCATTTTTGCTCTTTTTACCCCTAGGTATATACCAGCCGCATCGATCGCGCGCTCACCGAATCTCATTACCCGCTGTTATTTACGCCCGACATTCCAGGCTGTATGTATATAACGAAGGCGTCGGCTGGGAGCTTTAAGCGGCCTATGAATTTCGATGGCTCGCTGGGGGATCGATCGGCAAGGTGTATATGTGGGTTTAATGGGGAACGGCTTCATCTTGCTATGTGGCGAGGAGGGAAGAAAAAGTTTGGAGGACGCCCAGGCGCCCGGTTTCTTTGAGTGTGTGTGGAGGGAGCTTTATTTTAATTGGCGCTCGAGGGATGCAGTTTCAAGTGTTTGCGCGAGGCGAGTGAGTTTATGCGCTCTCCCTGTTTGGTCGGAAAATTTTTTAGTTTTCCCGCCGGAGAGGGAGAACTGGTCTCGAGCGCGCGGCTCATTAAGAAGTCTAATTTTCTGATTTTCCGGATTTTCCCCGGGATGGTTTATATTTTCTTCTTTTGTGCGCGCAGTTCTTGGGCGAACGGGAATAATGCGCTCTCAATTGCATTTTAATTGAACGAGGGCCAGGAGAAAAGGAGGAAAAAATACACTTTTCCCCCGATTTTTCAAGCAATTAAGAAGGAATAAATAAACCTTGAGAATAAAAAGCACATAAATCGCGCAAACAGAAGCACCCGACCTCCCCGAAATAAAAAACGTAAACACACCCCTGTAATTTGACCGAGCTATAATCAGCGGCAATTGGGTCAATCAAGCGTCCCCGAATCTGGGTCATCCACCCGCGCATTTCTCCAAATCCACATTAAACACTCCTCTACCGCCATCCGTCGAAGTCCTCTAATCACGACCCTCCCCCCCAACGCACTTCCACCCCCCGATCCCTAAACTCGTATATACATCCGAAAATCGATTCGCTGCGTGTCTGAGGGCCGTTCGCCCCGGCCGTTATCGCGCCGGTTTTATCACTGTACGCGCTCCGCGATTAGTCCATTAGCCGCGCATTCGCGGAATTCTAATTGGAATTTTCGAGCTCCAAGGATGCCCCCCCGCTGTCGGTGAGGAGGGGGGGTCGATAGGATCGCGGCACGCGCGGACGGTCTGATACATATTTAATGACCCCCCGGCGATAATCGCGGCCGCGTTAACGCTTCTTGTTAGACGGGCGCGCTCGGGGTCGTTTGTTGAGGTAGGGATACGCCGGTGTTTTGTCGGGAGGCGTGAAAAAGAGGTGAGGGAGAAGTGGATGAGATTAGGAGAGGTTGGGATGGAGTTGCTGGTTTGGTATGTGTATGTTTGGGGATGAGGTGGGTGATGTTTTGATTTATGGGAGAATGGAGTGTTTGCTTTTGGGTGGCGAGTGAGGGAAGGCGGAGACGGTATAGAATTATTGTTTTTTTTAAAGTTGGAAGTTTATTCTTGTACATACAGTTTTTTGTGGATATTTGCAGTGTCAAGAGAGCAAATTTTTTTTGGATAAGTTCACAACGTGTTTTTAGTTCATCATGTTTCAGAGAAATTAAACTCAATATTTATGTACTTTCGTTTTAAATACTTGCAAATTAAACACAAATAAAGCACCCAGTTTCATGAACCAAATTTTTAATGTCGCAAAGTAATTCGAGTTTTATTTAAGATTCGAAGCGAAGTCTTGTAATTACCAACAATTAAGAAAATTTACTTTTTAGTTGATTTTTAATTTTAAAAGTATGCTTTAGTTAATTATAAACTAATTTTCTTGTTGATTAGAAGAAAAATATTCTCTCAAATTTGAAAATCGAATGAGAAAAGTAGGTTTCTATGAATACCGGCAACTATTACGTACTTTAACGACTTCTCAAGGTATTCCGTAAAGTAGGATACGTACGGCCAAACTTAGCATTAATTCGAATCAAAGTATTTAATCAATTTCCCGACAGTTTCCCAAATGGTCTCTCATTGTCAGTTAATTGAACATTGTTTAGCAATTCGGCTCTGCGCGCTAGCTGCTGCAGAATCGAACTTCCTTTACATAAGTTGTTGTCCAAAACTACGAAAACAATGCCAATCACCTGCAGAATTCCAATCCTCCGGGCTGCTGCTTGCCTTTCCTACGGCGGATCGATAAAGGACCCAATCAATGAAAGTGCAGTTACGAAACTCGTGCCTAGCTCGAGAGCACAAAACAATCATAACCCATTTTATGAGGGAGGAGAAAAAATGTTGCTGATGTGGACGGCACTGGATCTGTGTAGTGTACGACAGGGGCTCTTATCTAATCACACTCCAGTGGGTCTTCTTCTTGCTATTGACGGGAGGCTTGCGATTTCCTGGAAAGTCCATTACTTCGGCTACAAATGACATTGGGGGAGTATATAGGCAAAGTAGGTTACGGGTAAAATGGCTTGCTTTTATACGTTCATTAGATTCATAAATAGAATTATTCGTGGAAGAATTTATGAGTATCGTTATTTTAATACTAAGGGACTTGTTGTGTCTGGCGTTAAAACGAAATCGATGGTAATTAAAAGCTCGTTTTAATCATAAATAAAGTTATTAAGTAGCAATGAAAGACTGATCTTTTCATTTCAATGACCATATATAATATGGGTGCTTTTTCTAGGTATATGGATGAACACATTTTTTAAATCAAATTTATACTATATTTAGATGGCTTGAGGGTCTCTTTTTCAAATAAAACTCATAATTACTGGTTAGTCGATATAAATAAAGATTTCGCATCGGTGCTAAAGGCTCTTATTTAAATAATCACATTCTAGGATTCTTAGAAACGATCATTAAAATCTAAATAAATAGAGATCCAATTGCTTTTATTTATCTTGATTCAACTTGTTTTCTCCAATCTTAGCTATGTGTATCAATACAAAACCATTAATTTGGTAATATCACGAAAAATGGACTTATCGATTACGTCTGAAAGCCATATATAGAAATATAGAATGCGAGTGATGTATCAGAGTTAAATAACAGTAAATAATAGAATGGTATTAAAATGAAGTATTCTTTTACAAGTTTATATATTACTTGTTGATTATAGTTACTTTTCAATTCCTTTTTGCGATTATTAATATGAAATTAAATATGAAAACGACGATTTTTCGAAAACGCTAAAAATGGACTCATAGAGTTGATACTGAAAGCTGCTGTGTAAATTAATAATAATAAACAGATATTTAAACAAACTTTCAACCTTACTTTAAAAACCATTAACTATCATCAACAGCAATCAATCTCAAACCCCACAACACAAAACACTCCACCACCCACATCAAAATCCTCACTTCACCAACCTCCCACCAAAGATCTCTCAAACTCCCTCATCGCAGCACCTCCCTTAACTCCATCTCCCTCACCTCACCTCCCCAACCATCCAGTATTCCCCAGAAAATGACATCGCATGACTTACATACACCCAGGCACCCCAGCCACGCGAAAAAGGCGCGGGAATTCGTTTCCCCGCGCGCCCGAGTGGGAAATACCTAGCGCACAGCCTCCCTCCGCTGCTCCAGAATTTCTAAATCTCGCGAGGCTCGCGCAGGCGTGCCTATAGAAAATTAAAAAGCCCCAGCGGAGAATTCACTGAATCGATCCTCCCGCAAGCGCGTGCAAGCTTCCCGCGCACAAAAAGCTCGTCGTCCGCAGCACGCGGACGAATTCTCGCGGTCGTCATATCCAAGCCGGACGATTTTCATCTCGCTCTCTCCGTACGCGTGTATATAATTCCCCGGGAGTTTCTCGGAGTTTCGCGAGCCTGGCTGTTACGGACACCCGAGCGAGAGGGCAGTTACGTCGTCGGGGCTGGGAGTGTGGATACGTACAGTTATAGAGTTGTGTGGTGCGCATTGTGCTTAAAGTTTCTTTCGCTACTTTGTTTCTCCGTTGGTCTGTCTCGGAGCCGCTCTCAATTATTTCGCGAGTTTAATTTGAAGGAGCTGGGATACGGAAGGTCGGTTGGGTAATTATGGAAGTATTAAGTGCGTCGAGAGGTGTCTGTGAAGTTTCGGGCAATTTCGGCGCTGGGAGATGGAAAGTTTTTTTTTTAGTCTTGAGTTGGGCTGCTGGGTTTGGAAATGCGATTTTCGTTGTTGGGAAGGGATATCGTTTTAATTTATTTCGGCTGGGATGTTTTGTGTGTTATTTTTGTTTACTTACTTGTTGAGATAATTTGGTAATTTATTGATTTTGTTATTTATGATACAATTATTTTTTGCTGATTAACATATTAATTTGTAAGGTAAAAATATTTCGGTTGCAAGTATTTTTAATATAAAAATGTAAAGTCACACTTAATTTGATTAAATTCAAAATGTTACAGGAAAAGTATTTTCCAATTTATTGTCTACTTCAAATTTTTATATTTAATTTTTAAGTATTTATAAAGTACAATACAGTCCCGTATGAAGTATTCAAAACAGAATCAACTGTTTTAAATATTCTATCCTCTGAGCTCTTACTCACAGAATTTGAAATTTATATTTTTCGCACGCATAAACGAATCAATAAAGAAATTTTACTAATAGAAAACACACAAAAAAAGAGCTTAGAAGAACATTTGGACCTTTTCCCAGAACATAACCAAATTAACGTCCTTTGACAAGCAAACAAACAGCCTGCAAACAAGCCCACCACCACCAACGCGCCTCATTCAGTCCAAAAAAGCAGAGAATAATTATACACATTTGTCGTGACAAGCCGGGTAAATATAAAAGCTCAGACTCCAGTAATCCACCTTTTCTCCTCTCCTCTTCCCACAGCTCGCTTTAACGACTTGGCCGCCCCTTAAGCCCACCTCCTCCACACATTGAAACCTCATTTTCCGCGACGCATCAGCTCGCATCTCGAAGACAACGCGAAAGGAAAAGGGTGGACCGAGTAAATACAGGGGGCACAAAGGAGCTCTGCGCAGGTCCTCGAGGAAGGGAGAGGAGAAAAGAGTTGAAAGAAGGGAGAGAGACGCGCGCTTTTCCTCGATGCGCGCGCGCCAATTGTTAGTTCGTCAGGGGGGCGCTGCCCCCATGAATGAGTAATAACGCGCCCGGAGAAGGTTTTTAAGAACTCGGCTAAACGCACCCTCGGGAATTGTACGGCAGCAAGGGAAAAAGCGGCAAAATATAAATATTTCCATTGACCGGGCTCACAATGGCTTTTGCCGAGTCTCGCGGAAAAGCCGGGCTCTCGTTTAGTCGATCCGGATCCTCGCTAAAGGGGTTAGTTTTTCCGGCGCACGCGCCAAATCTCTCTTTCGCTCTCGGTGTTCAGCGGTGGAGCTCGTTAAGGCTCTCTGGGAGGATGTGTGCATGCAGTGCAGCCGCACGTGCTGGGGTAAGCTGAGTGTTGGGCTTTGCGGGTGATCGTGAATTTTGGAATTTCAGAGCCTTTGTCGAGCTTTTGGGGGCTCGGGCTGCTTTGCGCTTTGCCGGCTGGGCCTTTAAGGGTTTTGGTTTTTGAGTTTGTTGTCGTTGACGTTATGGGTCTTTTGGTTAGGTACAAAGCAAAATTTAGCAAAGCACAACGTGGTCTTGTAATAAAGCTTGTAACACGCAACGCTCGAAAATTTATAAAATTACCGGCAGCCAACAAGCAAAAAGAAACCATTACCCCATCGCTTAAATTAATCTTTAATCCAGCCTGCCAAATCGAGCTGCGCTCACCAATCAAGCCGCAAAAGCCCCCCCTAACTCCTCTCAAAAGCTTCGCGCCCGCACTCGACCAGATTTCCAGCTCCATTAGCGAGCATATTCACCTCATCTCTTCAGGCCGGTACATACCGCCGTGAAACAGGCACTGGTTCATCAGCAATTGAATTCCAGCCTGGAGATCTCCGGCTCTCGCACAAGAAAATTGAGAACGCAGCAGTGGAGAGCAGCCGGCGCTCTCGGCGAATATGAAGGAGCGACTAACGCCACTTCCGGAATGGTAAAAGTCCGCCTGATTTGCGCCCTGCACTCGCGGCGAACTTTGGCCAGCGGCCAGGGCCGCGTGTTTTCGGTAATTCGCCATTGACATTTAACGATACTCGAGCGGCTAGCTCTGGGTGATTGCGCCAAATCGCTCGCTTTAGGCTCGCTGAAGGCTTTCGCGGTGGGATTCGAGAGGTGGGAGAGTTGGAGAGAGGAATTGGGTGATGGATTTAGGTTTTGGAAGTTTAGAAGGGATGGATATTAATTGTAGCTGAGGAGAAATTTAATTAGTTATTTAATCATTCACATTTTTTTAGGGAATATGAAATTTATAAGACCTAATCGTCTGCCGCAATTATTATATTAATAATAAAGCAAGGCTAGTTAGATTTTAATCACTGCCTATTTTAATAAACTAGAAAATACTCACTTTTCAATTCAAGGCCACAACGCCAAAGATTTCAACTCCAGCCCCCAACAAGCTTATAACATTAAAATTCAATAAAGCGTAACCAAGCAAGAATCGCGAATGTTTCTTTAAACTTTCGCATCCCGGCAACTCCCTTCAAAGAAATTCCCGCCGATACGGAGCAGCAACCGCGCGCTTTAAAGCCGCCCGGCCGCGCGCGAAACGCCGATAATTAGTGTTAGAAAACTGGGCCACGGCTGCCGCCAGCAGCGCAATAATATCGCCCAAGTTTTGCGGCGGACGCGCGGCATTGTCTCGCTCGCTCGTGCGATATATCGGAAATCGTCGCTGATGTGCCTCTCCCCCCTGAAACTTTTTACATGGCTGCACGTTTATTCGGTATCGGGCTTTCGTTAAATTGCTGCGCGGTGGATGTGGGACTGTAAATAGGAATTTTTTCGTGGTTTGTTTTTAAAAAAGGATGGGTGATTATGAAAACGGTGTTCGATTGTGGTAAATAAGTTTGGGTTTGAATTGTTTTAGAGTGGATTTTTGTTATTATTTGATGCTAGAACTATATTAAAGTGTTATTAAAAATTTTATGTCTTAAATTAGATCTTTTAAAACTTAATTAATAACGCTTAGCCTTAAAAACAAAAAAATATACAAAATTCATAAACCCTATTATTAAAAGAATCTTCGACTCAAAGACAACAATCATCTCTCTCCTCAACTCGACAAAGCACAAAAGAAATTCTCCTCTAAACGCCTCAAAAAACGTTCCCTCTACTCATGCTGAAAGAAAACAATGACTCTTGTCCCGCAACACACGAACTAATGAAGAAAATCGTCCTTCCTTTTTCAATAACTCGGCCGCTCCCATAATACCCCTTGACAAAAGCCCGCTTGCCCCTTTTTCCCGGCGTATACACCATTCCGTACAAATCGGCCGACCCAGAAAATCGTCCGCCTCTCGACGGTCCCTCGACAAAAGGAGGCAAATGCCATACCTATCGGGGCGCGTCTCAAGAATTTCTAGCTCGCCTTTTACCTGCTTACAGCGGGAGAGCGCGAACTCTGCGGCTCCGTATGAAAAGCCAGCGCGGCGCGACACGCCGAGTGTGTATAGAGTGCCGTTTTGCTTCTCTGATTCGCTTCTGCACGCGCGCTCGAGCTGCCGGGGGTTCCGGTGAATTCGGTATATGTAGGAGAGAGGGGAGTGGGGTTTGAACGAGCGCATTGTGATTTGTGGAGGAGGGGTTAGTTGAGTTGGTATTTTTTTTTTGGTTTTTTAACTTTTTTTATTTTAATTTATGTAAGTGGAATTTGTGTATTTTTTTGGTGATGTTGGTTTTGTTTGATTTGAGGTTTCCGAGAAGTATTGGGGTGTTTTAATAAACTGTGAAAATATTTTATTTTATTCCCCGAAATTTATTGTTAATTGGTTTCAAATGAAATTTTTGCAGTGGATTGATTAGTCTCTGTTTGATTTGAGAGAATTGAAATTCATATAACTAAATTTAATGTGAAACATAGATATATTAAATTAATTAAAAAGGTCAATTAACAGCAAATTTAGTTAAATCAACTACATTTTCTGGCGTACAAAAATTAATGACATATACTAAAATTTTTTTATAAAATAATGAATCATATTATTAAAAACTTATTTTTTTGTTGCAGGTAAGTTGAACCCGGAAAGTGATTTTAAGCACCTCTTTTGCGAGTAATTCCATAAAAAATCGGTAAGACTTAGAAACTGCATCATATATATTGCGATTTATAGGATTTCAATTATAAAAAAAAAATTCAATGAACCAAAAGAGAAATGCAAGCAAAATTTCCATCCACATTTCAATAATTTTTCCAAACATTAAGTACACTCTCACGCGCATTAAAATGCACTGCAATCAGCATTCGCATTCGAATCAGCAAGTCGGGAGCGGGAAAAGCAACGGCAAAAGTCTAATAAACTTAATCATACGATCCATTACTCGAGCGGGTGGGGGTGCAAAAAGCGAGTAGTCAAAGCCTCCATTAAAACAATCTCTCAAAGCAAGCCTCTCTCCTCATTCCAGAAACTCCTCCGGCTCGCGGGAGCGAAAAAAAGGGGGTGTACCCCCAACCTTTTCGCTGCAAAGGAGGCGCGAGAATCAGCATGCAGCGACTCTCTTCGCGTATCTGCATCCTTCTTTCTCTCCCTTCTCCGAAATTACTCTCTGATTACGCTTCCTCTCTCATTCCACCCTCGCGCGGGGGAGAAAAAACAATGACTTTTAGCGCTGAGAGTACTCCCAAGCCTGGTGTGTGCATTTCCGGGGGCGCGCAGCCATCGGATTTCATATACGCGCATATAGTATAGCCACTCGTGGCCCTGCATGCGCGCCGAGAATAATGACGATTCCTCCCTTTTTTTTTTCGGTCGATGAGCCGCTCGCATATATATCGTCATGGCGACGCCGCCGTTGTTTTCCACCAGCGTGTGCACACACTCTCACGTATCGAGGCCCTATCCTTACGTGTGGGCAAGCTCGCGAGGGGATCTCGCAAGACAGGGGGGAGAGAATTAAAGGCTCGAGGGCGCTCGCGGGGTGGTGTATAGTGGAGGTGCTCTTGTGCAACGCGGGGGGCTTCGAATTTTAATGCAACCCTCAGTGAGCGCGCGCTTCTCGATGCGCTTGTGGGAGAGGGTAAGGGTTGGATGATCATGACTAGAGTGCAAGAGAGCTTTTTGTGCATTGTGCTTTGTAATATTAAAAATTCGCGACTGCATTCTCGCTGATGCGATAGTCGGGGCTGGGTTATTTTGCGAAAAATTGCGAGAATGTATTGTTGGAATTTGGGGTGCGGAGGGGTAGTTTGTGCCCTGTGATGGGTTATTTATCTTTTACGACGATGAAAAATTTAACGTTTGACATTTAATGAAATTTAATGATTTATGTACTGTTTAAAATTAGTACAAAAACTTTTAAATGGAAAAAAACACAAGTCCCCCGACAACGCGACAGCCAGGCCACTCTCAGAAACACACTCCTCCCAACTCGACTCCGCTATCAGCCGTCCGCGTCAATTACCGCTGGCGACACCGTTCCCACTAAACTGTCCCCTATCAGTACAGCGAACCTCTCTCCGCGGGAGACAAAGAGTAGACGTGTATGCGGCGCCACGCTGCACTGGCCACGCGACTGCAGAGTGCACGCGAGCATTACGCCGTCGCGCCGGGGGATTCTGCCCCCTACCCCCCCTACGAGGAGGGGGTGGGGGGAGCAGGTGTGCCAACATAGCTCGCGCTAATCCCTGCGCTCCACGCGCATAACTCTCGGGCTCACGGCGAGAGAGACTCGCTGGGGGTGGACTTTCTGAACCCGAATTCACGGATTTCTGGCTGGATAGTGCGGGTTTTCGCGAGGGTGGTGGGGATGGAGAAAATCTGTTTTTTTGGTTCGTTCCGTGTGGTTTGATTGTGATATTGTGGTGTGCGTTTGGTTTGTGAGTAGGATTATTGTGAATTAATGTGATAGTGTGTTCGTCAGTGTTCTTTAATTGATAATTAGGTTTAAATTTTAATTAAATTTAATTAGTTCAATTCGAATCATTGAATTTATATTGTTATGTTCTAAGTTTAAGGATAATATTTATCAAATAAAGTTTTTTTTGTTAATATATGAAATTGAATTACTTTTATATTGAATATATATAAGGCGCAATAAATTGAATTGAACTATATTTTTGATCAAAATATGTAATCACGTGAATTTCTGTCTGTCATTAGTAGGTCAAATAACCACAACGGTATAAATCATATTAATCGAATAATATTTATTCAAACAGTAGAGAGACAAAATTATACTGAATTGACTACACTTAGTAAAATAGTAATAGCAAATACTTTTAACCTAATTGTCTATCTTGCTTGCGGGCAAAAATCGATCTACAGCGAATTCGAATTGATTTCGGCACTCTGATTTTTGTCTTTTACAATGCTAAATTTGTTTTTAAACTAACATATTAAAGAAATTTAAGACTTAAAATATGCGCATAATAATATTATAGCGCATTTTAAAATTTTATAATAAATTATATTTAATTAAACTTGACTTATTTGTCCCACTTTAATAGCTATTTATAAGAGGATAACTTTGCAGAATGGCGTGAGTCATAGTTAAATTAGTCTCATGTTTCTTTTGACGCCTGAGTCAAGTCATTTAATGCTAATACAGGGAGAATTCGGAAGTTGATTTCAAAATATTCCTTATTTTCGTAACAGTCGTAAACTTCATAAATTTGTAACCTACATCTCTCTAACACCTAATTTTAGATTAAAGAAACTATCCTTTATTTACATTTCTCCCGACACTAAACCACATGAAATACCATGTTTGTACGATTACATATTTCGGCCAGTTTTAATTTATTTTATTTCATTAACCCGATAACATCATCAGCTCTGGCATGGCTTCCCGAAATTTGCCAAATACACATCCGCACTTCTCAAAAAGCAACCGAAGTATGCCCATATAAATGCAGATGCGCTCCGGGAGCCAATTTCATTTGAAAAACAATTAATTCGGCCGCACCCCGCGCGCACAAAACAGAGCAGCGGCCGCCGCCAAAACCCGTGCTTACAGCTATAAATTCATTTAAATCACAATGCCCTGATTAATCGAATTCATTGCCTACGCGCCATTGTCCGATAAAACCGTTTTATGCAGCTTTATTGTTATAAACAACCCCGGCCGTTACGGCCACGCGCTCGCCGATAAATAAGTGATTAAGTTTAATCAATCGCGCTCATATACTCCTGCGCACTTTGCATTATGCAATTCGCGCGGCTCTCCTTCTCTCACTCGGCTGTTACCCGCCGCGCAGGCGCGCGTGTCAGTAACGATTCAGAAATTCACACCGATTGGGTATATACCTTTGGTTATGGTGTAGCAGCACACTTTTGAGAGCGGACGGTTCGAGCGATGCATATTTCGAAATTGGACCCGGCGTTTCCCTTTTGACCGCGCTTCGGATCGAGGAGGGGGGGGGGGTTATAGGGATGCACACACGTCGATCTGCCGACGTTGCATTTTTCCTTTCGAGCGCGAAAATTGAAGGAAACGAGCGGAAAGTGGAGCGCGGAGATGAAGGGAATTTGCGTTTATAGGCGTGGACGAGCGGCTGAAGTGCAGCGGCATTGGCAGGAGCGTCTTTAGAGGTTGATGTTTAGAGGTAGGAATTGGACAGCGAGAGGTGAAAAGGTGGGATGGATTCGATATGTGTGTGGATAGAAAATCTATATTTGCAATTGTCGATGTTGTGGTTGATTGGAAGCTTATAAAAGTCTATCATTCGCTATTTGATAATTTTATATAAAATGTTATTAACAAAAGAGGCTACAAAACTGAAATGAAAAAGATTACAGTATTTCTAGTTATCAATAGGGAAGATAATTATTAGGAAGTTTGTAGTTTCTCTTTTAATACTTTGTTTCTATATTCTAGAATAAAAATTTTTTATACAAATAATTAATTTTTCTCATTAATGTTAAAACAAATTTAAATAAGTGAATTTTTTGAAGTGAACAATAAGTATTTCATTTTAACATATTTCATTGCTAAATAAAATAATGAAATAAATCTCTATAAAGTATCTTATCGCTATCTTTCCTAAAGGCCTAACCCTATTCTTCAAATTCACACATCCATCCTCTCGTAGTCCGACTCCGCTGTGGAAGACACAGCATTCTCACTTCCAAATATTGAAAACATCTATCCATCCTCGCATCACGTCCTCCAGATAGCTACACGACTCTGTCGACGGCAAACACACTCACACAGAGACCCTCAAATACACACACGCACACACACACACACACCACACACATACTTACACACGCACACACACGTGTTGTACAGCGCCAGATAGAGTGGAAAAAGTAAAGAAAAAGAAAATGAAGCAGTGAGAGGCGCCGGGTAAGAGTAGACCAAGAGCCCGTGCTGCATCGAGCTGCAAGAAGGATCGGGGTCATTCCTTTTTGCCGCGTCTGGGAGTCGCGAGAGAAACCAATGAGATATCCTATCGGAAGAGAGATGAGGGACTCGCCCAACCTCTCGCGATCGGCTTAAAAGGGCCGGCGCACGAGCCGGAGCTATTCCAGAGTCCTTCATATTAGCTCGGCAGTCCGAGGGGATCGCTTTGCCATTACCTCGTAAAGTGCGAGCTATTCGTCTTTGAGCGGACGAGCGTGTATGTATGTACGCGTGTATGTATGGGATGGGTGAGGCAGGCTCTTTCACGGCTATATAGATTCGCTTCTCTGTCTTTGCGCCTTCGACTTTTCAGTCAAGCGGATTATACGATCGGGTTCTTGAGTTGTAAGTCTGTGTGCGAGGGATGGTGTAATTTTAAGCGAGAATGAGATGCGCGCACGTTGAATTACTTGGATATAGAAAATGTGAGTGTGAAAGGATGCGTACCTTGTTTGGAAGATGGTTATGGGGGTGTCTCAAATGAATGGTATTGTTTGGTGTGTATTTGATTAGATTGAATTCAGCTTTTTCTACTATGTTATCAGTGCTTTCAATTTTATTGTCTCATGAAAAATTCATTTTTAGCATCATTTTCATCCTGCTTCAGCGCTGGTACTCTCCAACTTGCTTAATAAAATTATAGGTACCCGGTAAGCAATACATTCCTTCAACGCTTAACCTACGAAACTTTTCAAGGTAATTACCTATATACTTCCGATAAACATTAATACTCACTAAACTACCTCCCCCCTCCCCCCTGTAATAATGTAAATTCTCTGATCAAACAATCCATTGCTCCATAAAAAAAGACCGTCCCACACTCTTTCAAACACACCTCCATCGTAAAAGAACAAGAAAAACGAGAGCCAAACGGTAGCCAGAAAAAAAAGAGAGAGAACAAAACTGTCGCGCGACTCGGTTTTTCCGGGACGCGCTCGCGCTCCATCCGATAATATTTCTTAAGAAAATACGTCGTATAAAGCTCGACTATAGAGAGAAAGAGAGAGAGTCGGCTGGTGGCGCGCGTTGTACAAACACACGAGCGCGCGCGCGTGTGTGTCGCTCTGAATCTTCCGCGCGCGGGGGTCTACCCCGTGGACAAACATAACCTCCTCTCGCTTTGTGCGCTGAAACCGCTATGCTACGCGGTTGCTAGCAGCCGGCTCTGAAAGAATTTACGATAGGTATATCGCGCGGAATTATCGCGCCAAGCGCGAAAGAGAAACATTCGCGCTAGTATAACGGCCAGTAACAGTTTTTTTTTGTATGCTTGAGAGCGATGGGGATCAGCTGTTTTGTGTGTTGGCCGCCATGTTGCCGGATGCGAGTCAGATTTCTAATTGGAGGATGTGGGAGTGTTTTTTGATGTATTGGTTTATCTTTATTGCTGTTTGGTGTTTGCTCATATCTAATATCTCTATTGTTTCTCGTGATGATAAATTATGAGTTATGGTTTAAATTTGTTGCACGCAACGGTAATTTGTAGCACTTTAGAATCGCTGTTTTCTCAAAGATACAAAGTAGGTAACTACGTTGGGCAATGATTTGATGTAATAAAAGAGAAAAATGTCCCCGAGAAACTGAGGGAGCAGGTGTGGGCGTGAGAACGCGTAGGACTATCTGCTTTAGCGAAAGATACTCGAGGGAGCAATGTGACCAGCAGTATCACGCTCCATCGCTTTTATCCCTTGGAACCAAGGTTAATTTTAGAAAAAAAGGATTCTTAAAAAGAGAAAATGTCGTTATGAAAGTAAAATTAAAATATTACTTTTTTACGACTCTAATCTCAAAATCATGGCTTTGATTATAATTTTTCAGCCTACGCGATAAAAATAAAATTCAATACCCGTGAATAATGCGAATATATTTATCGCTTTACTCGGTCGAAAAATATCTCGGAAGGTAAATATGTATTAAATTTTAAAATTATATATGATGAATCTCTAGTGTAAAAGTAGATAGTAAGTAAATAATTTAATGGAAGAAATGAAATTTGTAATTAGAGAATTTTAATTAAAACGTTAATAATAATAAATTTAAAAATGTACCCCAAAATCAATCTGTTCCTTAAAAAATCCAACAGACCTCCAGCCGCACCAAGCCTCACCGTCCAAAATCTATTTCACCATCAAAATTACACCTCTCTCGTCACACTGGCTTCCCTATCGAGCGCCTCTCTTTTTTTACACGTCGCGTATTAGCAAAGCCTTTCCGGCACAGACGGGAGCTCGCGCGGCGCCGACAAATCATTGTGTGTCGCATCCGCGGTGGGCGCGAGCGCGCGGCAAAATCAATATTTGCCTGGGTCGAACGCGGCGCGCTCGGCTGTCTCTTTCCGTCGTGTCTATTCCCGCGCGAATGCGACTCTTGCCTTAAATTTCTTTTCGCCTATTAATAATTTTAGCTAGCGCTGCTGGGTAAAATGGCGAGACTAGCTGCGAGCTGATGTATTTTGAGGGCGTTGAATTTTTTAGCTGGTGTATTCGTTCTGTGTTGCTGTAATACTGATCGTTTGAAGCTCAGAAAGTTGAAAAACTGTCATTCAGTCTTAGTTATGGCGATTTATTATGCCAATTTATACTTCTGGGATAGACAGATATATAAAAAGAGTAAATCATGATTATTATTATTTTTTATTAAAATGTATATCACTAATAGTTCACAAAACCGATATTTTTAATAAAGGCAACATTATGAAACTAATTTTCCACATATAAACGCGAACCAAACCCCAAATTATAAACTATTTCCAGACGAATAAAACGTAACAAGCGTAACGTCGTTCCTCCGGCTAAAACTGATTAATCTTCCCCGCCATTGTACCATCTAATTCCCTAACACCCGAAACATTCGTGGCTGCATAGCCCCACAGCTCACCCAAGACGCAACGAAATAACGAAAAAAAAAGAAGGAATCAACGCCGCCGAAATCCCCGTGGCACACGGGGGAGAATAAATGCGGCTCGCGCGAACGATCGTCTAAAAATGCCCGGCGTTCTCGCCCAGGTATACAGCCCGAGCGATGCAAGAAAGCTGCCGAGATTTTCCTACTCTCTCGCGCGAGAGTGAAACTCTAAGCCGGCGAAACTAATACTTCCTCGGCGGAGGAAAGGAAGAAAAGAAGCGAAGAAAGGAGCTAAGGTAGGGGGCGAGGCCCCCTAAAAAAAAAAGTGGGGAAGGGGATTAAACGGCGTCGGGAAACGCGTAGAGTCCTGCGGTAAAGCCAAATAAAACTTTCTGCATTACAATGGGCGCTGTTTTTCGGGATCAATGTACGGGAAAATTGTTTGCCTCGCGCGGGCCGCGCGTTAAATATGCAGCGGGCCTGCGCGCCGCACAATGCCGATGAATCGGAGTGCGAATAATTGTATTTTTACGAGAGGCACCGACGGAGCGACTGCCTTTGTGGCCGGCAGATAAAGGGGCGGTACAGCGTGGCGATATATTTTAACGGATTTGATTTGAAAAAATTGGTGTATACATACGGAAGCGCGCGAGGTGTTGCGCATTTACGCCTGCGGTTTTTTCGGCCGGACGTTTTTACGCTTTTTTTCTCTTTTTTCGACGGAGTATGCATTTGTGTGTGTGTTGGGTATTGTGGAAGAGAGGAAATTATTGCTGGGTGTACGGATATTTACGGTGATTTGATTACGTGTGCGCTCTATGGGCCGGTGCAGCGAGACGGAAGTGGACAATCTTTTATTGTGCTCGTAAGTGGGGATGTGTGAAATGTGATGCGTTTTATGAGGAAGCACTTTCTGTTATTGGAAAAAGTCTCGGGAGGTATTTTTATTTGCGTGAGAAATTAAAATCACCAGCAATTTTTCATGTATACATTTATTTTTATTCCTCCTGCACATTCTTATGAATATAACAATAGCATTCAAAATTGCAGAAACTATATATACTTAAAGACGCTCTTTTCTCGTATTAATAATATACTCGACTATAACAAAAAAGCTTCGATCGTCGCACTTATTTTCTCTCACATTATAAATATTAAAATCCTTAAAACCCTTGTACCAACTTCACTTGGCGACCCCCTTCATAAAATCGACAAATACAGCAGACCACCCCCACCCAAAAACAATAGCAGCCTCGACTCGCTCCTCGGACCTTATACGGCCTCATCCTCCAACCCTCAGCATGCAAAACGAGGTCACGCACCCTGCGCCGACCAACAAATCATGCGGCCGGCGATCCCATAACTCTCCTCCCTCCCTCCCCCTCTCTTGCGCTCGGCCGGCTCATTATCCGCGCGCGGCCGCAAAAGAATGCCTTTGAGGTAACGCGCTCGCGAGTCGTAAGTACAGAATCTTGTAAGCGAGGCCTGGGTCAATCTCTCGCGCGTATCCTTCCGCATTTGCATTCCCCGGGTGCGCCTGACAGGTGGCGCAGCGAGCGCGTATACCGGACGACACGGAACTTCGCTTAAAGCGCGCGCAGAGGAGCGAGAGGGAGATTGATCGCAGAGGTTTATGGAATCGCTTGAGGTCTGGATTTGGACAAATCGCTCGGGCTGAGAGATGCGGAGAGAGTTGGCCTCTCGATGTGCAAGAGATTATTATCGAATGGGGGGAGATTTTTCACACTTGCGAGGATGAGGGAATGCGGCCGTGTGAAATAGGGGGGGTTTTAGGGGGGGGGGGCTTCGGATTGAGATCGATGTTCTTTCATTTTTTGAGGGATTTGGAGGGTTTTTACAGGCGGGACGCGTGTTTTTGTCGGATGTGGAATTTAGAATGATATGTTGGACCGCTTGTGTATGTAATTTATACTGTTTTGTTGAAATTCAAAAACTTGTTTTTATTTAAAAATATATTTTTCCGAAAAATTGGAAACAAGGTAAATATAGAATTTAAACAGTTGTTTAAATTTTAATTTAAATTTTATTCTGCTATCAGAATATAACATTTCTATATTATTTTAATTTAACGCAAAGATTTCAAAACTTAAAAGTACAAACATTTCATAAATAATATATACGGATCTATCTCCAAGCGATAAAAATTAAGAATAGACATTTCTAAAGCTCCGCGCGCTCGAGCATTTAAAATCATGTTTTGAGATATTAAAGAACTTCTTTCTACACTCCTCACTCCCATAGGATATATATCCAAAGCGCTTCTCGGAAGCGCGCCGAGATGGAACTTTAATTTCGTCGCGGTTGTACCAGAAATGATAGGGGAACGCGGCAGCCTCGCTTATATGTGTAAAAAAGCACGTATTTCGAAATGCTGGCGCTCTTCGCGCCGCGCTACGTAGCTAAGTAATTTTTCGTGTAAGCGCCACTTCTGAAATTTTGAAGAAAAATAGAGATTCATTTGTAATGATTCGTTCCTAGCCCACGCGCCTGTTTTGAAGAGCGTATAAAGAAGTATATATTTAGAGTGTGAATTGTGCTTTAACCGGGCGCTTAAGGTGCACTTGCGCCAAGCTGTATTTTTAGGACTTTAAAAGAGGGCGGGTAATAAGAGAGGTTCTTTTAGTGGAATAATGGCTTTTGATTAGCCAATAATTAAACCTCTGTTTATCGCGCTTTCATTAACTTTAAAAATAGTTAATTACGATTAATAGTTAATCTACAATTTCATTTTACTTTTAAAAAAACTTTCACATTTTACAAAATCATTACAAAAACATACCAATCTGTATTATATTTTAAATATCCCAAACGAACTAAAGTCCCTATAATAAAATTAATTCCACACTGACGGTACCTAAACGAACTCGACTTTAAACACAGACGGAAAATCCGTGCCCTTCCTTAAAAAAAAAAAAAAAAAAAAAAAGGGCGAAATGAAATTCCCATTCCACCTACGAATATACGCTTGCGCTCACGGCCCTTGAGAAAAAGAGGAGAGCAAAAATACGAGCTGCAGCCATGTAACGAAGCGAGCCGGCAGGAATTATCGACGCGGCGCTCTCGAAAAAGGAGGCGGAAAAATCCCGATCGAAGCCGGCCGGATTTTTTTCGAGCGCGGAAGCACGCGCCGAGCCAAGTGCCGGGGATTCCGATGAGCAGCACGTGAAACACCGCTGCGAGCATCGATGACGCAGGCGCGAACTTTTTTTTTCGAAACGAGGGACATTGCGATCGCTGCAGTTGCTCGAGGGGTTTTAGTGGGTGGGAGATGCTGGAGTGAAATTTTTTAATTGACTAGTAGAGCTAGGGATTGGTTTTAATGAAAGTTTAGAAAATGAAATGATTGTTCCATTTTGAGTGAATAATGTTAAGCCGGCAGGCTATGTAAGTTGGAGCGTACGGCTTATTATCCCGGCGAATTACAAACTGGATCAATGGGTAAAAATTTGAGGGAACATAGGTGCAATTTGCCGGGGCTGCTTAATACATAGAAGAGAGAAATTGTTGCGAGCTGAATTGCCGTAGCTGGGGTAATGGCCGTAATTCAAGTCGTTAAGCGGCGACGCGCATAAGCTCTATAAACCATATGCTTTCTTACTCAGTAGGTGAAACTTCAGCAGTGAGCCTGGAACTTCACAGACGCTATTATTACACGACGTCGCCTTCTTGTTCGGATTACCGATGTGTATTTATAAAATAGGAGATGCGCTTATCTTTGAAAGCGTGTGGTTTGGGCAGGAAAAATTTTGGATTGAGTGGTTGAACTAGTTCGGGTTGAATTCAGTTTTTGAAAATCTTTTGAAATTTTAATGAAAAACTTTCATCGAAAAAAATAGACTAGCGTAGACTGTATTCATAATTTTTTTAGAAGAAATAGTTGGGGTAGCTCCACGGCTTTTTTAAATATTTTCAATATTATAATGTATTAATATTAATGTATTTTTCAATTTCAATTTTTTCTTTTTTTTTATTATTTCTTTTATGGTCATTTATGTAATGTTACTAACTAGAATTATATTTAGAAAGTCAGTATATTCGTCCTCATTTACACTCGTATTTCTAAACATTTATGTCGTTAAATTTTTATCTATTTTGCCTAGTTAAAACAAAATCAGGAATGAATTCCAAGTCTTAATAAACTCAGTTTAACCTCAATCAACAATTACCACAAACCTCACCACAACAAACTAACAACCTCAATAACTACAAACCAAACAATCCTCCCAAATCAAAACCCAAACAAAAAAAATCCAACCAAAAAATAAAACACCAGCGTCGCAACCCCAAGCAAACAATTAGACGAAAAAACGTGCCGCTGCACTCCGGCATCAGTAAAGCAGAAGGCAAACGAGAAACTGGCAGAAGCAGCCGTAATAAAGCCTTGTCTCGCTCGCGCGGGAAACCGGCAGCGCGAAAGACATAAAAAGCAAACGCGAACACATGCTTGCAGCGGTATAGGCAGCGAGCGCGAATAAAGAGAGCTCGCTCCGCGTTCGGATTTCGAATGTAAATCGTCTCCCCTGCCGCGTGCTAGCAGCGCAGAGACACCTGCACGGCTCGAATTATGCCGATTCCCGATGGCTGTTCGTTTTCTACGAATTGCAGAGCGCTTCCTTTTTTTTACGGCCAGATTTTCAACGGCAGCGCAGCGCCGGTAATAGCGAGTTTCTATCGCTAATTTTCTTTTCATTACGGGTAATTGCCGCCTGCGCGGTAATGGAGGGCTGGGGCAGGAATTTTTAGTTGAATGCTAAATTATCGTGTAGGACGCCGCTCGTTGCGCTTTTAAGGGCTTTTCTAAGAAGAGGGGGAAAGGGTTACAGGAGCGAGCGATGGCTGTGTGCTAGCGCGAGGTACTGTGGCGAATTGGAATACGTTGACAGCTGGAAAGAGAACCGGTATGGAGCAGATTTGGGATGATTAGAGGAGGGGGATTAGGGGATGAAAAAAGTGTTGGTTGGCTGCCGTTGTGACAGTTGTGATCATTATGGTCGAAAGTCGAGTGGTCCGGTGCTCTTGGGTCACGGGAGGCGCGATCGATTTTTCGTTGGTGTTTGAGATTTTTTAGTTTATGAGACTTTGCTTGGATTTGTAAGCAGGATTTTTTTTTTTAACTTGTTAAAACTATATTTTTGTGAGTATCGCACGTTTTATGCCATTATTTTTATGAAAAAGATATGCACCTGTTCCCGCATAACGTGCAGACGCCATGGTACAAAAAATAAAAATGATATATAATTTACGTTATTCATAATATTTTTTTAAAATAATTTATCTCAAAACGCGAATCGTTAAATCCAGAGGTTACAGCTATACGAAACATCAATATAATATCCCTCTACCGCGCAACGGCTTTCAGTTATTTAACGAGATTAACTCTTCATATATAATCAACATGTATATAATTATATTTTAGCTCAAAATATTCATTCACCCAGTTCCACATCAAAGCGACGCTACATTAAATAATTTAAGCGAAATACCGATCCATACCACCACCGATAAAAACACTCTCAAACCTCCGCATTTTTAAAGAAAAATAAAACCACCCCTTCCATCCCTTATAAACCTCTGAAAACCATAAGTCCAAACCATACACTACCTCTCGATAGTCCATAATCCAATGCAACGCCACTAAATCGCAGGCACATCCGTGCCCCAGCCCCTGAAACCGTACATAAAAAATATACGCACTCCGCGGACAAATAAAAACGCAACTTCCTCCCGTGGAATCCACTGCATCCACCGTGAAATCCTCGCGGCGAAACGACGATAAAAAAAGGGAAATCCCCGCTCTCCTGCGTCTTGCAGCGGAGCGTCAAATTATCAATATCTCGGCGGGCCTCGCCGATATCGCTCCTAACATATTTTTCTCTCGCACAAAGACGCTTCCTTCCGGACGCGAGCGCGGATCTTTTCATCCGTCCTGTCTGTGGTAACGAGAGGGCGAAATAAATGGCGCTGGTACTGCGTCTCTGTGTGTGTGTATATATGCGTGGTGCGCTCCGGCGTTCCGTTTCGTTTCGTCTCGTTGCGCCCGGTCTGGTCCAATCGCGCGCGCGCGCTAACAAAGGGGGTTGAAAGGAGAGGCGGAAAAAAAAGCGAGGCAGGAGAGAAAGAAAGAAAGAAAGGCAAGAAAAGGATGCGCGAAATATATGGCGGAAGAGGGGAGAACGCCGGGAGAGAGACGTATGAGAAATGGCTAGGGAGGGGGGTAAAACGGCGAGGCGGTGATGTAATGGTTAAAAAATTGCAGATTCGCCGGGCTGCAGTCGAGCTCTGTTACTGGCGAGGATGGCTTGATGTGTTTGTTTCAACAAATTTGCTCTTTTTCGACGGACTGTCTGGAGATGTTGTTCTCGAAAGAGTTTATAGGTTATGTGTCGGTAAAGTAGAACTATTTGAATAATACTTAACGGTAAATTGAATGAGATACGGGGCAAAGAAGTTCGTGACGCAATAAATAACCAATGTACATGCCCATACATACAAGGCCAACAAAATTATCCTTGCCGTAGTATCTCTCAATTTTTTCTCTCTCTTCTCTCTCGCTCGCTCGTCCCTCGATATCTAAACTTCGTGCTCGCGTGCACGGGCGCAAGAAAATGTCGTTAGGACCCCGGCGTACTAAAGTTCTTCTTATATATAGTAGCGCGCCTCGCAGCAGCGTTCGCGCAGTCAATGTTTTTATTTATGGACAAGCCTCGAGGATACTAGGGCGAAATTTCATTCCAAAGTTATTCATTCGCCTCGTTCTTCCTTTTTCCTCTCTTTCTCTCTCTCCTCTGCTACCTCATGCTGCTACACATTCATTACTGTGATCATTACGATTTGAGAGTGTCTTCGAAACTGGTTTTTGCCGCGCTTTTCGATTACTCTGCGCTACTGTTAAAGTTTTTCTTGTCCCGGGGTGTATAGCCGCGCAGCTCGAGAGTATTTCAGATATAGTTTTTAATTTATCACCGAAAGTCTTTTGCTCGAATATTTTCCGGAAAAAAACTTGGTCCGCGGCTAACTATTTCGGACCTTAACGCTGATAAATACTTTTACTCGGCTTCTCCTACTGTATTTCACGCTAATGATTAATGCTTCTTCTTAACAACATTTCTTAGCGCGCTCCATTATCATATTTCTTAAATATAAAAGTATATAGCCCGCCTCTGGAGAAATAGCCGCAATAATTTTTTCATACTTTATGAGCCGTAAAGCGGGGATGATCTAGCACCCAGTTTCCGCATTTAAAACTCTCATTAAAAATCAAGCCTAAGCCCTCATCTCCCTCTATCCACTATCCTTCCTCTCCTGATACCAAAATCAACCATTCAACAAATAATTAATCAAAGCGCAACCCGGCCGACTTTAATTCGTCCCTTACCGTCACGACGACAATAATCCGCGCACTTGTCTTCACTGTAGCCTCTAATTTCCTTACAACGCGCAGCCGCTGGAGTAATGCATAAACCAGCGTCACGCGGGAGGCCAACTATACACACACACGCGAAAACCACAAGAGAGCTTCGCTAAGCGCACGCCTCGAAAGAACAACCAGCCGCCTTTTGTCCCCGTAATTTCGGGAGGGTGTTTGCACAATGCAACCCTCAGCCTCTCCTCTTTCTCTTTTGTGCTAGGTGCATCGCGCTCTTTTAGCCCTCCGCGCTTGATTTTCGCGGGCTTTCTTTTTTCTCTCTCTCTCTCTCTACCGGAGCGATGAAAGACGCGCGCGAGCTCCACAAAGTGCGCCATTTTATTTGGAGCATTCTTAAGGGGGGCTGGCCCAGCTCTTTCTCTGTGTGCAAGCTTGAAGCACAAAGCTGCATGCTCGTCTGTTTGCGTGTTTATGCAAGCACGTATACACTTTGCGGGGGTGAGAGAGAGAGTCGCTTTTCCACTCGGAGGGCAGCCGAGCACGTGAGTTAGAGAGCTTGCACCGGCCGGGTTAAAGGGAGCAGAGCGAATTTTTCTGCTTCGGATGCTGGTCTAGGGAGGTGAAAATGTTAGTGGGAGTTTTGCTTGGTTTTAAGGGGGGATGGTGTGGTGGGGTTGAGCTGGTTGTAAAAATGTGAATGTTTGTTGCGGATGATGTTCTGAACGATTTTTTTGAATATTGTAGACTGGGAATGTTTCGGAACTTTTATTTTTGACGTTCGCGGTTGTTTAGCAATGTTGAACTCAATTTTAAAGCTGGTATGTTTCTGTATATTTTCGGAATGAAATGTTAAAACGAGTGGGAAGTGGAAAATTGTTTTTTGAAAACTTTTATAAAAAATATGAATGGGTTAAACTCTATTTTTGGCTGAATTCAGCCTTGAATAACAAAATACACGTAAATGTTATATCCTTAAATAGTCTTTGGAAATACATAATGGTAATACTACTATTGAAAAGTTGAATAGCACCGGAAGTTGTAAAGTAGGTCAGGTACTGCTTTCAAAACTTCAATTTTAAGCCTGTAATATTCAAAGAAATTACACTCCGGTGTATAATCAAATTTTCATCAAACATACTTTATAAGTATTCGTAAAGTAACAGAATAATGGAATATTACAAACCCATTTAATAATAAATGAAATTTCGAAAACTTTCCTGCAAAGATTATAAAAAAATACTGTCATTCTTCCTTTCAAAACTCAAAAACTAATTAAATTTTTACTCTTTATGTTCCAGGTGAGCCGCCCATTATCCAGCCTGAGTCTTCCACAAACAACCGCAAACAATACGTGAGTAAAATCTAATAAATACATAATTGGAGGCTTAACATTCACATAACACACAACCGAAATAAGAATACTCACCAATCCTCAAAAAGCAAAACTTTAAATTTCAAAACACACAAAACGCGTCCTTAAAAGCGAAATCATTACTGCAACGAGAAAGAGGAGTCCGAACGAAAACGAGCGGCGCGCGGGGAAAAGAAAAGAAACGGAGATTAACTCGCATTCAGCGTGGCCCTCTAATTGCAACGTCCATTTGAAATAAAAATAGGAACTCGTTTTTCTACATCTGCAATCGTTACACCCCGTTAATTGCGGGCTCAAGGGGTGGACGCTGAGGGTCTTCGACGCGCGGGGAGAAACAGAGGGAGAGCCAAAGGAAAAAAAAAGAAAACAGCTAGCACAATATATGTGTGTGTGTATATGTACACCCCGTTTGCAAAGTACGGCGTTACATTTCAATTCTCCGCCGCCCCAGAAAATAGGTTAACCGGAATCATATATAGCGCTGCGCGTGTTCGCGTGTAAATGTCGGGGGTTTCCGCGCTGAAAAGGGCAACAAAATATAAAAGATTTTAAAAGAGGTGAGATATGTTACTAAATTGTATAGCGCAGTATTTTAATTAACTGCGTTTAACAACGCGCCGTCGGTAATTTCTGGATCACGAAATGCAAAAATTTTGATTAATTCCTTTTTATCTTTCCTGTATTTAAAACGGAAGATGTATATATTTAAACTCGGAAAATTATTTGCAACTTATTTTTACAAATTGTATGTAGTTAGTTCATGTTAACGGAGACTTTGAAGCCAAATAGATAATAATGAAAGATACTTAACTTTCGAATAAACTTCAACGGCGTAATTTACGAAAATATACAGTTCATAGTGTCGCAGTAAAGTTAAGGAACAAAATTCTTGAAGTTAGAATTTGTATTATAGAGACTTAAGAGGAAAGTTCAGGGTAATTAAGTTCTTGGCAATCCAATTCGTTTTGACAAACTTCGGAGTATAGTGAAGTCCATACGACTGTAAATCTAAAGAATGAAGTTCTTAGTGATAATATCTAGAATAGTAGAGTGTGAGAAATGTGACGCTTACAACATTTAAGAACAAAACAGTACTAACTAGCAAGAGTATGACGTAAAAAGCTTGGGAATCGAGTTTTCGTTACTAAGAATAGAAATTGCACGGTAGAAATGGAGGATTCAGGTCATCCGGAGACCAAAACCATTTTCATGTATATTTTAGTTAAAATGTTACTAGTGCTATACAAATATTGTATAACATTGGTGACAGTGTTTGACCTTATCATTTGGTTAAGTTTAAAACATGAACGAATTAAATGATAAAATTTCTAGCGATAAAGTTTATGACAATAGGCAGGAGAATTGTGAAATTTCAGATAGTGGTATCCAGAGTAATAAACTTCATTCAAATACAGTTATCGACTCCAAAACAAAATTTATCAATTAGATATTCAATATCAAAAATTTAATGTCATTCACCTGAACCATCTAACTTGCCATCAACAAGGCGCACGCCATCAAAATACGAACGAGGGTAATAAAATTGCTCCTAACAGCGATTTTCGGTATCAAATTCCATTTCACATCTTCATTCACCCAATTCCCAAGCCACAAGCCCAAGCTTCATCCTCACACATGTACTTACACAAGTCGAACTTCCCGACATACGAATGCACGGCAATTAGGTTAATGTAGCCCGAGGCTACGAGCGCGTGTGCCCCCCTTTTACACGGGGGTGTGTTTCCATATCCTTCTCGATAATTAGAGAACTTTGAATGATGACGCGTCGTCATTGTTCGACTACAGGAGGCTGGACCACGTGGTATGAATGCATTGCCCGGCGTGAAATGCCAAAGGGCAAAGACTTCTTTTTTGCGAAGCTCAAATCGAAAGTTTACGCCGGCTGTTTACTTTGAAAGTGGAGTTGGTATAGCGCAGTGACACAGTTTTGCGTCGTATCGTGGACGCTGCAGGAGCGTTGGCTGCTTTTGGTTTAATTAAGGTCTGTATAGGAATAATGTTGCCGTTTGTCAAAGCGATATTGCTAACGAGGAGTTTCTTAAGGCGGGATGAATACGTCCTGGACGGGAAAGGGTTTTTATAGGCGAAGTTGCAATGGAATTATGAATTTATTATAACTTGGCGCAATTATATTGTAGTACAATTTGAACTGTGCAAGACTAATTTCAAGTTTGTGTTTGAGTTATACACTCGTACCGGTGTTATTGTGGATATCAGCTATTCTAGAATTTTAGTTTCAGCGTGAATTTGATATTTGTAAACTGGCTTCTTGTAGGAAAAATGGTATCTATGAAAGTGTTTTATAATTCTCAGGCTAAAGTAAGAGTTAAGCTATCTTTATTTATTATTATATTTATTATTAATATTTTGTTTTCTTAATAATCAGATTATAAAATTTATTGAAAAGCATCTCGAATACATTACAAATATTTCACACAAGTTATGTTTTTACCGTAAAGCTTGAACAAAACGTCGGAATAAAACGGAATTAACCTGAGGGGAGAAATAGTTACCCTTTGAAAGTCAAAACTGGGCCTCCAAGCAAGAAATTCAACGCAAGCCCGCAGCGAAATGAGAACTGAAGTAGCAAGGTTATGATACAAGTTTCGCTTGAATACAGGTCGAGTCTTGACTTTCAAAGAGTGACAGCCTCGAGAGAGAGTTTCGTGAACAATATTTCAATTACATGAATCGACAGTTAATTTCATGGTTTATGAAGGTGACGCCGTACTTTATCATGAATTTACATGTTAATTCATTTATCCTTGGTAGGCAGATTGCAGTGATTCCGTCTCGTGTTTCAAGTATATTCAAAGTTGTCAAGATCTTCTATCGCGGAACTGAACTTTTCATCTTAAAAACTCCGAATTTCTCTTTTTACCAAAGATCATCACAAACAAAATCATAAGTGAACTCCAAATACTTTCAAACGCTCAAATCCAAACGAACACTTCCCACCAAAATTACTCATTCAAAACTAAGCAATGATCCTCGCATAAACCATCGTCTCAGCAGCGAACTTGACTCTGAAAAAAACTTCAACGTCCCGACTTAATTCCCAAGAACACGATAGCCATCTATATACTTTTCGCTCGGCGAGCGTATAAAATATTTTCACATGACTCACCGCGCGGCTGTAGTGTAAACATTGACATCCGAAAGGTGGAGCAGCAACGCGCGCGTAATTTGAATAATGACGATAATCAGGCGGCTTCGTGGCCGGTAGCAAGGAAAAAGGAGAGCGAAAAAGCCCTGCGGGTCCTGGCTCTACGTATAAGGTGTACACACATGCGCGACGCACGATTATTACTATCGGAGCCTTGATCGCACCTTCTGGCCCTCAGCCCGCGTCGTCGCGCCTCTGTGCGACTTCTTTTTTTTTTTCTTCTGGGTTGGATTATCTTGGTTGTAGAGTCTGATGGCTGCTCCTTCCTGTACCCTCGATTTCATTTTTTTTTTTTTTTTGGGCTGGGTTATGATCCTTTTTTTGTGTGGTTCTTTGGTCTAGAATTTTAAATTTTGAAGGGTGATTGGGAATTTTTTTGAAGAAAGCTCTGAGAAAAAAACACGAGAAGGACTAATAATTCTACTAAATTTAGTTACATGCATAAATGCAATTTTCAGATTGCTTTCATAGCGTATTAGATGGGGCAGTTAGGGTAAATCAAATCAAATCAGAGTCCCGCTACTCCTGTATGACTCATGGCAATAAAATCGTCCACTTGGTCACTCGTCTGTCATCGCTTAAACTGCCCCCGCTGCCTCATATCAGCAGGCCAGCTCTCTTTATAGCCTTTTTTCGCCGTTTATCCAGCGCTTCCGTCTTCGCTCCCTCCGCCAATTTTCAAAATTGATCCTCTCTATTATCTTTATTAATTTATATCATCATCATTGCTCAGCCAAACTAAGCCGTCCCGTCCGAAAGCTCAATTCCACTAAAATTACTAAAAGACGATCGTTTAGATCAGCTATCTCTCCGACACATTACCTCTAATACGCAATAAAAAGCAACTTTCACCACACACAGCCGACGAGCGAGCTTCTATTGTTCCCGGCCAATTAATAACAGCCTCGCGATAGCATCGCAAACAGCCGATAACACTTTGCCAGCACTTTGTCCAGCAGACAAATTTCCTTTATTAAAATTACCAGTGCGCACCTCTCGCTCATCCCTCGCCGCATACACTTCGATCTCCTTCCCCCCCTCTCTTACAACTCCGTGTCGCTATTCGACGCCGCAGATGGCTGCAGTACTCGCGTCAAAGGAGCGAGTGGGCGCCCGCGGCGCTCGACTTTTCTTCTCTGTATGTGTATGTATGGGAGAGCCAGGTGCGCCCGAGGCGAAGGTGTGCAAGAGAGAGGGAGAAAAAAGGGGGAAGCGGAGGACTAAAATTCAGGCTGCGCCCCCGCGGGCGCTTTCCCTTTGACTCGCGAGCGCGCAATTATTACTTTTCATATGCAATTACGCGTCGCTGGGAGTGAGCGGCTTTTGGACATTTTTGCAGGATGGTTGTGGGAGGGTGGGTTTTCTTTTATGCTCGGCTGGGCTGCTTCGAGTGGATTAATTGCGGGTAATTAGGTTTTTCTGGGCTGGGTTTGTGTGGGACGAGTAATGTTTTTTTTTGTGTTTTCTTAGTTTGTTATTATTTAAATGTCGAGTATCTTTAGTTAATTACGCTTCACGCTTGCAAAGCGTTGAAATTAACCATCTCTGCATAATCATTCTCTAAAAATGGGAAAGACTCTTATTCAGCTCATCTGACACGGCTCTTCCAAACAATAGAAATCAAGATCCTTTGTCACAAATGCGCAAATGTCCAAACGAGCACAATCACGCATTCAAATATTTACCCGGCCGTCAGTCAACGCAAAAAGCCACTGTCCCATCCCGGCTCCTTGTCTCTAATTAAAAATTCGCATGCCACTTCTCGCGCATCTCGCCCAG
Source organism: Eupelmus urozonus (assembly GCA_900480035.1). Taxonomy (NCBI): domain Eukaryota; kingdom Metazoa; phylum Arthropoda; class Insecta; order Hymenoptera; family Eupelmidae; genus Eupelmus; species Eupelmus urozonus. The sequence goes on from UELX01000034.1 coordinate 68,931, forward strand.
ATCAAAGCAGATTAGACCCCACAAGCCCGAACTGCAGCTCGCTTATACAAAGCCAACCCGGCGCAGGTGGTAGCCTTTCCACCTCTTTTTTTTCCAGCTCTCCGGCACAAAAGACACCGCGCGAGTCTAGAGTAGTCCGCGAAACGCATAAGCTATGTATGTATATATACTCCCTTCTCTCTCGTCGGCGCGTAAATGAGCGGATGCGTGCGTATACGGGCGCGTGCACACGGCCAATCGCGAGCGAGCGGTGGCCATTTTTGCGAGCAAAGCGAGGCGTGGTCCTTTTCTCGCGATCGCGCTTACTCAAAAAGCGCGTGGCGAATGTGTAACGCGCGAGCGAGAGGGAGAAGGAGCGGACGGTGTGAGGTGGAGTGTGAGAAGGTGACGGTGTGCTGGTTTACGAGTGTCGGTTGGGAATTGTTTTCTGTTTTTTTTTTGTGGGGGGAGTGATTGTTTTTGTGATGGTTAAGATTTTGGTGGATTTAATTTTGGAATTTTTTGCGAGTGTTTGATAGGTTTGTTTTGAGACGAAGTTTTTTATGCAGAATTAGAAAAATTTTTTGTTTTTTTCGTTGCAAGTTAGAAACGTTATATTTCATATTTCGAAAGAAAATTTATAGCTTGAAATTTTAATTTATTGCATATCGTTTAAGAAGTTGTTTGTTATATAATCACTTTGGTAGTTAACTTAATTGCTGTCTATTAAAATCAAACTTTGGAAAGTTGATTGCATTTTTTAAATTTTACATTAATAACAATATCGAACAAAAAACGTGAAGCCATGTATTTTCAGATTCAGCTGGCCTGTATAAAAATCATATTTTGCTCGAACTATGAAATATAGCATTTCTGGAAAATAGAGAGTGATAAATGGGCTCTGATAGTGGCGCCACTAATCTTTCGGAGATTATCCATTGTAGGAATTAACTTCTCCAACGTGACATATAAGTTTTTTCTGGGTTTAATATCGTGACATTCCCTCGCCTGCAAACTCCGTATATCCTCTCAACAATTTAATCTTTCTCTAATCATTAAACTACTAAAAATGTTCTGAATTACACCCAGCGATCAAAAATTCCCACAAAATCAAAAAAGAACCTCGCCACCCAAACAAAAAATCCACACAGCAACATCATGAAATCAGATACTCACAAACGGCCACTTCCACGTACACACACTCATCACATTACGCTCCCCATAAAAACTCTCACGACTCCATCTTTACACACTCTCCACAAAAATACCTCATACCCACACATGCATCATCATCGATCAAACCTCTCGGCCTCTCCTTCGAAATTGAAACGTGAATTTTCAATAGACTCTCCGTTTTTGCCCTCGCCAACCCTCGCAGTCGCTTCCTGAGATATATACGCTCGGTATAATCTCGCCGACGACTCTCGGCTACGGTCTACCTTAATGCGCCGCGCGCTCGCCGTTTTTGCCTGCGGCTGAGCCAAATCGCGCGACATTACTCCTGGACCGCCAGGTTGTGAATTAGCGATCGGCGGAGCATGAAAGCGACGGAGGAGCTCGTTTTCTTGCCGGCAGGCTGGTGAGAGTGTGAGGTGTGATTGACTTTGGTGTGTGAGGTTATTGTTGAAGTTTACGTTAAAATTTTTGGATTTTGGGTATTGTTTGCGTTTTTCTGCTGGTTTTTGTTTTCAAGCAGGGACGCTTAGTTTAACTAAACTACGTGGGTATATAACAGACGTCGATCGAGCACACAGACAGCTACAGACCTAATACCCCATCGAAATCAATCTAAATTGCATCGATCGCAAAAAAGGCCCGCGAGCAAAACCATCCCAAACCCGGCCCAAAAAATAAATATCAAAGGACGCGCCGGGCGCACCTGCATCTCTCAACCGAAGATTAGCCGAGCAAACAAAAGCCAGGCCGATAAGCAAAACGAAGAAAAAAAAACAATCCGCCTCGATCATCGTTCCGTATTCCACTCTCTCCTCCCTCAACGCGCGAGCGTCTTTCTATAAAAAAAAAGAGGGAGGGGGGGAGCATCGGCAGACTCGGGATAATTGCATACCGATCGTCAGAGATCGATCTCGTCGCGCATCGGAGAGAAAGAGAAACGAGAATTCAGCTGCCAGGGGAGGACGAAAAATGCGTCTGGTGTATGACGACGAGAGGCGAGCCTGACGAGAGACGCTGGCCGATCGTTATAAATCACGGCGCGGTTTTAATTTGAATAAATGCACTTTTGCGAGGGCTAGCCGATGGCCATGTGTAGGGTTGGCAGAGCGAGCTGGACTTTTAGATGCCGATTCGTAAAGTGCGCTTCGGGCCTGTGAGTTTTGCGATATGGATGCGGATGGACGTGCGAGTTGATGTATCGGCGTGTGTGTATATAGGTTTGATATTCGATACAGTTTTGGCTATGGTATATAGCTTCGAACGAGTGTTACAAATGTTGCTCTCTAAAATTCATAAAAGGTTATACCAAAACTGTCCCTGCGCAAATAAACTCCCTCCACTCCAAAAACCGTACTTTAAACAACCAGACGCAAAAATCCTCTCGAACCTCGCAATTCCGCAAACTCAAACGCGGCTCCTCATATACAGACACTCGCACACTCCTCTCTCCGTTGAAAACAAAAGCTCGCTTGCTCGCGCGCATCCATTATTCCATTACGCGCTCGGCCTCGCCGATTGAATAAGTAATCTCTCTCTCTCTTACGCGCGCCTTCCACAATCGTCGCCGGGGCGAAAAACGTCGCGGCGTCCCCTTAACGTAGCTCTCTACGGCGCGCGCGGGGCCCCTGATCTGCTAAAGATACAACAAAAGCCCGCGCGCTCTCGGAAGGAACAAACGGCAAAGGCGACCCCCGCGTATACACACATACAACTCTCTCTTCTGTCCCTTAACTTATTTATACGTATTACGGATGCATTATGCATTTGCGCGAGTCTGTGTGTATATGTATACGTATACGCCGAGGGACGATGCATCTCGGTGCGAGAGCGCGTGCATTTTTTACAGTGGAATAGTGAGAGGATCGCGACGAGCTGGAGTGTAAGAGAGAGGGTTATATTGGCGATGCGAGCGCGGCGGGGAGCAGTTTTGAATTTCGGAGAGAGGTGCAGGAATAACTGATGGATTTCGATCGCTTCTTGCTTGAACGGACGCTGTGCAGGGTTGGAAAAAGTAGATTGTCGGAGTACTGTTGTTTAGGATCCGAAATGAATTTGATAAACTAACTTTCCTTTAGTTTACCAGCGGTAAGTGAATAATTACACTCGTATCCATTAAACTTTAAAAGCCACGAGCAGCGAGCCGAGCATCTAAACCGACGTTACGCGCCGCGAGATCTAATGTTAGTTTAACTAATAACGTAAACAGTAGAGCGGCGGGGGAAGCGCTTGATTAGTGCATATACACAGAATCGATTAATATCAAAATAATTAACTACCTATTTACGAGCAGCCCAGCGCTCGCGCGCGCTCCGAATTAATTATAAACATTGACTTACAAATGCGCCTCCAACAACATATCGGCTTACATTACCGGCCCCCGCGGAAACCATAACCCCATCCGCATTGTACCCGCGGAAAATTTAGTTATTCCGCTTAAGTCGCGAGCTCGAGTACGTATATATAGTATATAACACAGAGAGCCCGGCGAAACTCCGAGCTGCGCCCGTTATTAGAGCCACATTAGAAGTTCCCGGGGAATTAATGGCCCCCGCGCTGGCCGAATTCACTTAAAATACGAACTTTCTTAACTGCGCCCCCCCCCCCCGCGCTCAAAGCTACTTCGAATTATCGTCTTGACGCAGCAGCCCTTCTCCAACTTGCTGTAATCCAATCGTCGCGCTTTCTCCCGCCGAGGATGCGAGAGAAAAAGAGGATTATAAGCGTGTATATATATATATATATAACTGGCCTGCCGCGTGCAGATGAATTCGCGGAGATAAAATTTTTCGTCGTTAGCGGCTAATTACCGGCGGCCCGGCGGTTAGTAATCGCCGATGCCGCGTCTTGATTATGCGTGGGTATATATATATATATATACGCTCGCGAATTCGCTTCCGTTAATTACGAAGTCAACGTTCGGTTACACACACAAAGCGAAAATTAACCTCTGCGTTTTCGCAAATTGGTTTAACGCTCGTTAAAAGCCGATCGCTGCCGTGAGCCTTCGTCTTCCCTTCTATTCTCCTCTTCTGGGGTGCTTCCTTTTTTTTTCAGGTTTGAGCGTCGTTGATTTTCATTATCGTCGATTTTGCGGATTATCGCTTATCGATTAAGGAGCGAGCGAGAGGCGGCCGCATTCCTGCACGACTTCGCAGGCCTATTATGCATTTTTGGCGAGGGGACCTTGGATTCTTGGGGACGGCGATTGGGATCTGGGGAATGAAAATTCGCACGGATTAATTGGTTTTCGCGGCGGGTTTATTATTGGGCGTGATGGCTTGGCTTTTTGTGTGATTTCTTTTTGGTTGGAATTATTTTGATTGGGTACGCTGTTTTGTGGAAGTGCTTTTATTTATATTTTTGTGATAATTTAGAAATTTTTGCGGTGATTTGACAAAACTTTGATAACAGAGATATAAATCATAATTTCTGATATTTGATTAAGTTAAAAACAATTCATTTTATTTATTTATATTAAGTGAACTATTTCTGTAAATAGAAGAGTAAGTAAAGAATACTGTAGATAAAAAAGTATAAATTTCTTATATTAAAGCATAAATTTAATTTGATAATATAATAACTTCGATCTCGTTCTGAACAAATGCTTCCAGTATAAAAATAGCGAACATGTAAAAATGCTTCGCCTTGATATATTAGTCAAATTTTACTCATAAGATAACAGAAACCGAATGCAATTTTTAAAATTTTAAAGCTTTTTTTTAAAGGTAAATAATGACAATAATCACTGTTATTTATTTATTAGTGACGCACTCATATAAGCAGCTTTTGTTTTGGTTTGTCTGCTTGTTTATGTAGAAATGAATAAATAATCGTTAATTTTTCCGTTATTTTTCTTAAAATGAAGCTTTTAAACGCTTAAAAAGTTAAGCCAATCTGTTATCCTACATTCATTACGGTAAAGCTTGTTATCTTAATTAACCATTATAATAAATTATAAACAGCAATAAGAAAAACTTTATAATTTAAGCGTTAAAATTACAATTTTTATATAAAAATCTTCATTACAACGTTTAACATCCCTCAAGCAATCCGCCAACTCCTGCAACACATCCCATCAAAAAAAGCCATCCTTTGACGTCAGCCGCAATTTTTCATTCGCAAAATCAACTTTCCCTAAAACTCGCATCCCACAAAGAAACTCGCTCCGGCGTCAACCAAAGGAAGACCTAAAACAAAAAAAGAAAAAACAATCAATCCCCCGCGATTCCTGTCCCCGACACTCTCGCGCCGTCCCCAAGAAAAGCGAAGACCCACATGGTAAAAGCTCGGCGCGCAAAGGCTTTTCCGTCCGTGAAAAGGTAATTAAATCTAAGCGAGCTCGACTCTTTGCGTGCGCGCGGCGAAAGCCAGCAGAGCGGACTTTTGACCGCGCGGCAGGCGTTAATTAGCGACATAATTAGGGCCGCCGCAGAATCAACAGCTAGACTCTCTCTCTGTAGTGCGTGTGTGTCAAAGGGCTTCTTTGGAGGATAGAGAAGAGTCTTCCTTTGAGCTGGCCGTTTGCATCGCTCGAAGGGTTCAGTATTGTCGCAATTGAGACTTAATCGATTCCTGGGAGTAGGAAATGTGCGCAAGTAGTGGCTTGGTGGAAAGAATTGGGACTTTGCTTTTAAAGGAAAGGAAAGTTTAGGTAATAATTAGAGTAGCAGGGTTTAGAATGTTTAGTTGGCAAAGTTGGTTTGGAACATTAATTACTCTTTAGAATAATTTGCACGGGGCGAAAAGTCAAATTGACAATGAAGTGTATTTCGACTTTTAGAGTTGCTGTAATATTTACGAGCTTTTAATCTGCAATATACGACACGCCATTTGCTCATTTTGTGACACTGCCATGTACCTTAACTGCAGTTATATATCTTTTTGATGACTTCTTAGAATGAAGAAATGAAGAAAGAGTTGTGTAGGTGAATTCAACTACCAGTCGAGATATGAATTTTATACGTTCTAATTTTGGCAACGTTACACTTACAAACACGAACGATTAAGTGATACGAAATCTACCTGCAATTAAGGTTAATAATTCCCAACAACTTCATTTGTCGCGAAGTATTTTACATAAGTTATACTCGTACCGTAAGTTAAAAAAGACATTAATGCACTCCCGATATTATTTCCAAACAAAGCCAACTCAAGAATCATTCTCCAATTAAAAAGCAACCCAAAGAAAAAACTAATTTTTCAAACTCCACTCCAGAAAAGCAGCGCGAAAAAATCCAGCGACCAATTTCGAAAATTGCTCTTCATGAAAACCATTCAGACACAAAACCGTCGCAGTCCTCGCCCCCCACCCACGCAGACGCACGCACGAGAGAGTAAAGTACACGGAAGAAAGGCAGAAAAATCGCGAGAGTTTCCTTTCCACGGTAACGAACGAGCAACTTGTCTCTCTCTCTCTCTCTCTTCCTTCTCTCACTAAAACATCTCAGCAGCGTAGAAAGAGAGAAGTGGCACTGTTCGACTACTGTTTTTCTTTCGCTCCGTCTTCTTCCCCCTTTTTTCATACTCCCCCCTTCTCTCGACGTTCGAGTTACTTTTAACTTTCCCGGAGAGAGAGAGAGAAAGCGAAGAGAGGGAAGGAGTTGTTCTTGTGCTCCTCTCTACCCATACTTCAGCATCCGCGCTCGCTCGTGTATATAGCAACGAGAGGGAGCGGACTTTTAGCCTCCACTCTCGGCTCTTGCATATAACGAAAATGGCGCGGTGATTTCCTTCGCAAAGTGCACGCGCGGCCCGCGCGCAAAAAAAAGAGAGAGAGAGCTGGCCTACCGGAAGGTGGAGGAAAAAGAGGAGAAATAATTTAACGAGGCTATAACTGCCGGCGGGGAGCTTTTCTGATGAAAGAAGGGCATGATTTAATTATAAGTTTCGCCGTTATGTTGTACTTACGCGCGAGCCCAGTGTGTGGATAAAGTTCGAAATTTCAATTTTTTTTTTTTTTTTTCGAGGCGTGGGCAGGGACTATACGTGTGCGCTATTGTTTTGACTCTTAGCGCGATTTAATTATTTCGCTTGTTGCTCGGATTGTTGTTTCCTTTGATGCTGTAATAAGGCTTTAATTAAAATTCTTGCTTTTATATCATCCTGGATTTTCATATTTCGTTTTCACGATTGTGAGGTGGCAGTTATGTCTTGTTATTTTTTTAATTTATGGCGGCATTAAAGTGATCTTTTGCTTGCAGTATAATGGAAAGGCTATGCGCTATGAGAGAAATATAAATTTCAAAAGATTCTTTACAATTGGAAATATTGAAGATTTTAAAATGAATGGAATCTATGTACTTTTATTACACGGATTAATTTATTCAAAATTTTTCATTGTAATTATATTTTTAAATAAAAGAGAATTTTAGTTATAGTGCGAAAAAATACTACCTTATTAGCACCGAAAAAGAAAATACTAAGCTCTATTCCGTAAAATGGTAAATTCGGAGTTAAATAACTCATATTTGAAAAATAAGATCCTTATAAAAGAACTAGTTCCAAGTACTCAATTTCACTCCTTATTACCAGAAAACACCTTGCTAATCCTCAATATCCATATTCCAGACGTGCAAAACCTCCCTTATTTTTAAAACAGCGCCTCTATTCCCAAAATAAAAAAAAAAAACATACACACAAACTACAAAAAACGTTGAAATAATAAAATTTTTCCTCGCACTCCAAAAATGAAGCTCGCCCCGGCACAATATGCATTCTCCGGGGGTAGTTTCGCGCGCCATTTACCCTCCCAAGCATCCAGGCAGCCCGCTTGCATTCCCTTCTGCAGCTAAATTATTAATTCCTCGGCTCTTCTCTTTCAAGTTTCTTATATAAGGTCACAAAGTGCGCCGATTTCCTCCTCGTTCAAGCTGCCGGCTGCCGGCGCTCTCTTTCATTTTTCTCCTCCACCCTCGGAACACCGAGAGAAAGAGAGAGAGAGAGAAGGTATAAAAAAAAAAAGAAGAAAAAAGGCCTGCAGGGCCCCCGTGCTGCCATTTTTTTTCTATACATAAAACATCCGCGACGCGCTGAGGAAATGCATCGGAATTGGAAGCAACGTCGTAGCGACATAAATTCTCGTGAGCTTGAGGGAGAGAGAAAAAGGGGTAAGGAAGATATAGAAAGAGACAACGAGGACGTCAATCCTGCGGAGTCCCAGTCGTTTTCCGCCAAGCGCGGCCCGAATTTGAAATGCAGATCCGAAAAACTTGGCGCGCTCCGGCCGTCTAACTCTTGCCCGTGCTCTGATGTCTACGTGTGTATATATGTATGGGTAAGGGCTTGCGAGAGCGCATGCGCCGGAAAAATCCGTATTTTTCGTAAGCGAGCTGCGCAAATACAGCTGGAAAGGCCATTGCCAGTATGGTTTATGGCGGAGCGCTTTTTCGAAAAGTATTTTTCCAAATTCACCGGCGTATATCTGAATATCGGATTTTCGTAATCTGCTTGGAATATTTAAATAAACGTTTTGTAGCTTTGAGAGAGATTTATGGGCTCTGGCTGTGTGTATGCGTTTTAAGAGACTGGAGATGGTAATAACTTTTTCGTGACTTACTAACACGATGTCAAAAACAAAAGCTACTCCAAAATTTATTTCCATATCAAAAAAACAAAATTCATCTGCTTCGTAAAAACTACATATACATCACCGTACAAACCATCGAAAATCCCAAATCTCCCAGGCAGCAATCCCAGCACCGATCCTCGCCTTCCTTATCCCACAAAAAAGCCCATAGCAAAACTCCGGCGCGTCCGGCAGCGGACAAATGAAATAATTTTTCCTTAACTTTTCGCGCTCGCCGGAATTTCCCACTCGCCTCATCCATAACGCAGCCGTGGCTCCTGCAAGGGGCGCTTAAATAACGAGTCCTCCTCCGGCCGTCGTCGTGGCCCTAGGGACGACTTTTCGCGCTAGCAAAAAGCCAGAGTACGTGCGACGAGTTTTTCGGGGCGCGTCTTTTATTTTCGGCGCCGAGCGCAATATTTATCAAGCGCAGCTTCTTTGGGCTGCGCGAGGAAACTTTCTTCTTGTGCTTGCAAGCGCGCGAGCTTGCGACGGGAAAATGATGGGACGGGCATAAAACAGGAGGAGCCTGGAGCCGGGGAAATAATTTTTGGATGAATAATCAGGTTGCATTTTTCAGGGGTGGAGGGAAGGGATGCTTTGTTACTGTTTGAGTTTCGCGCAAGGAAGGAGAAGCTTGTGGCTCTGGGCGATTTATTTCGGCTGCGTTTTGGGATTGTGGGATAGGTGTACGGAGTGGAAAAGTTTTTGAGGATGGAAGAGGAGGTGGGGTTGGTGAGATGTAATTCGTTGTTATTGGGTTTGGATTATTTTTTAAGAGTTTTGGGTGGGGAGTTGCAGTTTTTGTTGTTGGATGACTTTTATGTGATTTTTGAGTTAATTATTTATTCGTACAGGAATATTTTTCTGATGCGAAAAGCTTTTTTATGTAAAATTCATGCAGTCTAAAATATATGCATTAAGCTGCTTTGTAATTGGTTTTAATTTTATTGGAATCCGCGAGTTTATTATGATATAGAGTCTGTACGTGAAATTTTTATTTTTAATTTATTATTGTATTTTTATTTTATTCAGTGCGCGACGTAATAATCCCGATATAATCAATATTTTTTATTAATTAAATTCTGATAATAAATAATAAAACATACACTCCCGATAATACAAGCTTTTAAAAATATACACAATGGAATTCATTATCCAAAAATTCAACGTAATTTAATAATACTAAAACATTTTGCTGATTAAATCTCAAAAATATCCGTACTAAAATTCGAACATAAAAACCCGTCTGCAAAATCATAAAAACCTTCCAATAAAAATCAAACATTCATCATCAAACACATCAACTCAACTCACCATCCACCTCCCACACCCCATCAATCCCCAACTTTCCCAAATCAGCCTTCACCCACAACTCCTCGAACCAATAAACCATCCAGAAAGTCCTCTCAACATTTCTCCACGAGCATTCCTCAAAAAAGCCAAGCAGCCAAGTGTGCAATCAGGCGGTCAGGCCGGCGTAGTCGCAATCCACTAAGTAGTCATTAGTAAGTGCGCTTAGTCGGCGCTTAATTGCGCCCCCGTACGTACATAATTATTTCATGTAACGACCTTCAGAGCCCGGCGCAGGCGCTTTCCATTAGCGAGTTCCGAGCCGCTGCTCTCAGCCGTCCTCTCGTCGCGCTTTCAAACGTCCTTCTTCCTGCGCGAAAAGCGCAGAAAACGAAAGCCGAGATAGAGGCGCCTTTAATCCTCTCCTGCCGCCCCCTACGTCGTCGGTGAGAGTCAAAGGGAATCGGAGGTGCTGACGTTTTTTTTTTTTAGTTTCTTTTTTTCGGGGGGGGGGGGGTGGAAGATGGAGTAGATGTATTGTTTTATTGGGCCATTAGGGCCTTTTTCTGTGGAGGGGTTGAGGGATTGGGTTTGATGCTGTAATTAAGACTTGTTGATTCGGTTTTGCGGAGGTGACAATGGCTGTGTGTATGGTGTGACGGATCGTAGGGTTGTGAGTACGCTGAATCAGTGGGTGATGGATAAATTAAATGGTTTTCTTAACCTTTTCTGGGAATGGGATAATGCTTTTGCTCTATTAAAATGATAAATGAAATAGTACTACATAATTTCATTTGTGATTGATAGCTTCACTGTTAGTATTATCAGGTGTGTAAATCAAGTTCCAATGATTAACAAGTTTCTTAGATTGCACGCATTTCCAAAAATCCACCAAAAAAACCTATCCCACCAGCAAACCATCAAAATCCGCGCTCCCCGACTTCAATTCCCAGCGATCGCATCACCGCGAAATTTCGCGCATCGCGGAACAACACGAGAAGCCAATTTCCGAGCTTTCCTCTCCACTCCGTTATTTACCTATGCGAGCGAGCGAGCGCGAGAGACACAAACCCGAGGAGCAGCTCCCGCGCGATGCGCACTCGAGTAAGCCCAAAACTCGCGCATCCGAAACCGGTTAACTAAAACAGATTAATGTATAAGAGCCTCCCACGCGTCTCAAGATGCCACTCCGAGCTCCCCCGAACTTACTAACCCAGCTGCATGTTCGGCAAATATTACACCTCTAACCGCCGCTATAAATCCACCTGCGCTGCAATTTAGAATCGGAAATATATCTTCTAGAGTAGAAGCTGAGAAGGGGGAGGCGGAAGCGTCAGCCGTTTCTCTCCCGGGCAGTAAACGTCGGCGATCATCCGGCGTCGGAAATCAAACGAGGAGAGAGCGGCGCAGATTCCCTGGGATATGACCGAGTCAGCATCGCGCGCTGGTCTTGTCCGCTCGGACGTTAATTGACGCGGGGGCGAGGGAATAAAAGACGCGAGTCCGACGTCGTGAGGGTATATAACGTCGATATTAGTAGGTTGAATTTCCTGCTTGCGCTTCATCTTTGGATGTGTGCGCGGCTAATCGTTCGATATGTAGATATCGGGCCCTGTCTCCTGAGGAGGCATTTCCGGGAGGTGGTTGATTGAGGTGCGCCTGTGTCGGGGAAATCGATTTAATTGCGCCGAGGACGGAGTTTCTTGGAATGGGTAACGGTTGTGGAGATAAGCCGGGATTTTTGTGGATTGGATGTGGTGACGGAGATGTGTGGTTTGTGTGTATGTTTTAGATTTATTTAGAGGAGCGGGCGTTGGTTCTTTTACAATGTTTAAAGCGAGGATTTGATTGCTAAGAGAGTTTAGTGACTGTTAATATAATAACAGTACGACAATAGAACCGTCAACGGTTCATTAAAATTAAATAGTCACTCGATAGAACAAAAACTCTGAAATAGGACACCTGTTGATCCCATATTTAAACCGAGTATTGAACAATTTCTCAATAATAGACCCACACACAGCATTCACTACACTCTTCCGCTCATTTAACAATTTTTCTCACACCTATCCTAGAAAACTCACCCATTCCCCGTACTCATCACCCACCAAAAGAAAAAAAAAACGCTCACACCATCAGCACGAAAGCCAACCCACACCCCACTTCCTCCTCTCCCATTCTCGCTTATTATTTGTGGTCTCCTTATGCTCGCTCACAGTTCGCGGTAATATCCTCTCCTCTCACTTCTGCTTATGCCTCTCCCCGCTCGCTCGTAAAATTCCGACTCTCTCGGCGTTCGTTTAACGGCTGACGATGCATTCGGCGGATATGTATTTTTCTTGCGCTCCCGCGGAATTTCGCTCGCTATGGACGGAAGATTTGTTTCGCGTTTAAGGGACGATTTATGCGCCGGCTTAAGCTTCGGGGGCCTCGGGACGCGCTTAAAAAACCTGAGAGCCAAGACGCGCGCGCGCGCGCTTTTTGTTTTATAGAATGATTTTCTTCGTAGATTAATTTATTGCCGCGAGGAGGGCGACTTTCTCGGACGCGGCTGAGTTATTAGGTTATAAATATGGCTTTTTATCGGCATTGCCCGGACATGCAAACTGCGAGCGATTGGGTTTCGCGCTGGGTTCGATGGTTAGAGGTAAACGCGCTTGTTTGGGGAGACGTTTTTTGTGGACGGTGAGGTGTATGAGGCTGGTAGAGTTTCGTATGTGTTATTAGATGGTTCTTTGTTTCAGAATTTTTTGAAGATGATTTTGCGTCTTTTTTGTTATGAGTAAATCGAGGAAGGTAATTAATAATAATAGCTACTTTCGGAATGTCAAAGCAGCGTGAAACAACGAAAAGAAGACGTTATCAATTCAGCCGTGAAACATCAGTCTCCCGTTAATTGCGTTTAACTCGAACAAATGACACCGTACAATTCGCATCGCGTTACTTCGCGTCCCGTATAAAAAGCTAATTACCGCGCTAACAAAACAGCATCATCGAATCCGTCACGGCTGACGAAAATCATCAGTCTTCCCTTTCATGCAACATTAATAGGTCGCCCGGGCCGGAAAAACCTGGGCAAACAGCGATATTTCTTTCCTCTAATTTAACTTACCCGGCGTCCAAATACATTATGCAGATAAATTCGAGCCGCCCTAATAACTCGCAAACTCTCGGCCAACTCTCGCAACTAAACAACTCCATTCAGTCACGGAAAAAGACACTGCGGAGGGGGGGGGGGGCAGCGACTAAATAAAGACACACGCACAGCCAAGAGCGTATCCACCTTCGCTAAACGCGTCTTCGAAAACTGCAATAACTTTCAGCCAGCCCGTATTTTTCTTACACACACAGTTCTAGCATTCGGACTTGGAAGGTTATGTGGCGGACTGCAAACAATCGCGCGAGTTATACAACAATATCCAGAAGCTATATAGCAAAGAAGACGAAAAGTTTCGGAGCTCGCGGGAATTTCGAGCGCGGGGATAGCTGGGGTCCGCCGCGCCGCGAAAGCAATTCGAGAGCAATCGACTGAACAACACGCCGCAAATCAAAACCGCCGAGTGCGAAAGTGCAGCGCTGCTGTATAACCGCCGAAACTTGAGCGCTTCGTTCTGTCAATGTGCTGTGTGTGGGGTATGGTTATGATTGGTGTTGTTTTTTGTTTTTTTGTAGGTTTTGGTGGGTTTCGGTATAGGGTAGTGGGAAGCGTAATATCCGGGGTGATATGATGTATCTAGAGATCGTTTGTAAATATTGAGTATTATTAATGTTGCCGATTGAATGGCGAAGTTAGTTGATAGGATCTCATTAAAATGTGAATGACACAAAGGGAGTGCTGAAATTTCGGGCGCCATCCCGAAATGTTGTCAATTCGATCGGCTATTTTGGCTCAAATTGAATTCTGTTTGATTAAATTCACCTCGAAATCGTTAAATTAATTTAATGCTTTTCAATCGTACATTTCGGAGGGGTCCGGAAAAAAAATTTAATTTATTTCTGCACTTCGTTTTCGTTATCTACTTTTACACACATGCTGCAAATTTAAACAATTTTCAAATTAAACGCGCGACTCGTATATTATAGGCTGGAATAATATTTGCTCGGGATTCACATTACAATGTAAATAAATATATCTAATATAAACATACATTTTCAATATTATTCCAATAATTTATTAATATTACAGACTGCATTTTCCCTCATTTCTATATTAATAATAAAGTACGCATTGTTTACGCTCCCTTTACTCACAGCTAATTCTGTATCGTAAAACTGTAATAAATAATAACACATCCCGATCGAAAACCCGACTACATCAAAACGAATCGAACATCCATTCTCATTCAATCTTGCATCCGCCTGCTAGATTATTCGACGCAAAACACGTAAATTCTTAACGAGCCGACGATGTCGGAAAAGCAAGAATCGCGTGGCGCTGCGCGCTTAATCTCAATAGTTTACTTTCTGTATATCTGTAGGGAGGAAAAAGTCGGATTGCGTGCCAACTAAGCGGATCGGAGCAACACGGTAATTTCGATAAGGTCTTTTTCATATCGAGAACTACGTGTTTTTTTTCGGAAAAAGATGATAAGCCGCGCGTTACAAATGACGCGGGACTGGAAAAAATTAAGCTTTCAGGAAGAATCATAGCGTGAAGGTTTTCCTTTCTACATCTGATTTCGAGCCTGAAATAAATACTTATCTGGAATCTATCCGTATACAAACTGTTCTTTTATTCCAACTCCTAAATCATACAAACCAGATATCGTCCCCAGCTCTCCCATAATTTCCAAAACTCGTCCAACTACTTAACCCACAGCAAACCTCCTACCAATCCTCAATCTCAACTCCGCGTAAACCCCATAACTAACCCCATCCTCACCCGACGAAAAAAAAAAAAAAAATTCCTGGAAACCTCCGCATCCTCCTGGAGGATCGCAAGCGTCGATCATTCTCGGCTCCGTCGTAGAGACACGCGCTCGCTTCCCCCTCGGCGTCGGCTTTATACCGCTTTGCGCTCGCCGTGTGCGGCGCGGGGTGACGCGCGACAGCTGCTGATGCGCATCGAGAGGGCCCCGAAGCGCGCGCGCGGTGCGCACACACGCATTTACGGCCGCCAAGCGAGCTGGTAATTGAATCGATCGCCGCTCGGAGAGCGAGCGGATGTGGACTCGCGGTGCTTTTTTGCGTCAAGGTTGCTGGAATGAGGCTCGATTGGGATGATTTTGAGGTTAGGAAGGGTTTTTCGAGGTAGGTGGGGGGTTATGCGTCTGATTTGAGTTTTGGATGGGGTTGGGTGGGCGGAGGTGATGGGGAATATGTGCTGTCAGAGGAGGTTTATGCCAGCTTTTTTTGGAGCGGGTGACCGATTCGATTAGGCTAAGTGAAATGTTATCGGTGAAAGAGTCGAGTCATATTTTAGTGGGTTGGAGGGGCAGGTAGTTCGCGATTGTATTTCGCAAGGGGACGAGGTTCTTGCGCTAAATTGACAAAAATTGATGGGTCTTGTCTGGTTCAAGGTCTGTTCGACTAACGCATTTACGTTTGCTGTTATCTACGTGTATTTACTTTAAGTAACATATCTGGACTGAGAGTTTGAACTTATCGTCGGCTTTTATCGAAAAAGTCGCGTAATGGAAATTATTTTATCGTAAATAAGAGTAAATAAAACTATTTTCTATTTACTAAAATTTTTCGAACACGTAATCTAACTGTAATCACATTAATGGCATTCGGTATTAAAAGAAAACCGGACGAAAGGAAGTCGAATTTACATTGAACCATGAATATTTTAAGCTCTGAACACGGAAAAGAAAGCCATTCACGAAAATATTTTGTACGGGCATTTTTAGGAAGTACGTAGAGCTCGAAGCTATGCGTAAAGCTGGCCGGTGCAATAAAACTTCGAAACCATTAAGAAATATTTCTAGCTTGTTAGGAGGCGAGAGATCAAGCAGATAGATGAAATTCAAATTCACCATTCCTCAGCCGTGTCCATAGAGATGTATTCCTCCACAACCACACACAAAACACATTTAAAGAATCTCATCCAGAACTATCCTCGTACACTCATTCCGCGAGATATCAAACAAGAATTTTCTCAGTCCATCCTCCAAACTCCCTCTTCCAAATTCCACCCAGAAAAGAAGAAAAAAAAAATCAAAACCCACATCGCGTAGGAGCGATTTTCCCGTATCCCACCTCGAAATCACCTCTCCGAGCGCACCTATACATATACGAGGGCAAACAAAGTGAGGAGCCAAAATGCCTTCCGTACACGGAAGATATTGTAAAAATGAAGGTAAAAAAAGGAACCGGTTCTATGCCCTGCACACGCGCTCAGCGAGCTCCAGTGCCGCAATGGGCGAGCGAGAGAAGGAGAGATGAAAGAGAGCCAAAATTTACGAGCGGCCGAGGGGTCCAGGCGAGAGTTTCGGCTCGAGCGAGACATTTTTCCGTCAGGGGCCGCCACTACCTGGCCCCCTTGAGTGTATATATGTATTCTAGATCCTATAACGCCGAGGCGGAGGGGACACAGACTCTGGCTTTCGGGTGTAGAGAAAGCAAAGTGTGGGGGAACGAAGGCTCGGAGATGTATTGTGCGCCGTTCGACTAGAGAGAATTGTTCGATCGAATCTGTGATGCGAGGAGAGAGTAGATTCACGTGGAACGGCTAGTTGTGCCGGTGTGATTTTGATTATGATTTTACCAAGAAGTTTTTAGCATTTTTATACTGCGCACACATTTTATACGCTTATAAAAACGTTTTTCTCTTTATATCAAAGCCAGTAATAAGCATCAACGCACCGCACTTCTATACCCTCATTTTTCAGAAACGCACTCGGCTCGACAATGCACCATAAACGCAGCCTCATAATGCAGCCGGGACGTGTATTTATAAACAGCGCGCAAACGAATCGACTCGCTCCGACAGAGTAAACCTGATGTTTCGACGCGCATTTTCCGCTATTTCACTTTTACGATGCTCTCTAAAGCGCAGCAAATTAATACACCTCGATACTCTCCAATGGAACGTAGGAGATCCGCGCGACTAGCGAGCTACGTGTATATAAATCTCAATAAAGCCGCGGTATGAGTGACGCGCGTTACGGGGACAGACAGCCGCGGAGCGCGCTTTTTTTTCATTATTAAATGCAAAAATTGACCCGTATTAATCGGGGAAAACAATTTGCCCATTTTTCGATGCGAGGCAATCGATATTTAATAAAAGACACGCGGGCGCTGTTTTCACCTGCGTTATCATCGTCAATTTGCGCGATTAATGGCCGGATGGAAAAAGCCCTTTGTTTTTCGGATCTTTATTGACGAAAGTGGATTGCACGCGATCGAACGCGTATACGTTCGGCAATGAGGTTAAAGAGTATATTACAATAATTGCGCATACGGCAATAACAATTCGTCGCTCTCTTCTCGATTTCAACAATACCAAAAAAACCAACAAACAAATCTCGCAATCCACAAACCACCCACTAAAAAAACAACGAAAAAAACCAAACGCAAAAAGCGATCAGCCCGCAGCCACTCCAGAGCCCATCTATAAGCCCATAGTCTCAAAGCCAGCATCCATCCTCCGATCCGTCTCCTCGTCTCCCACACAGAGCCCCGCGCTCTCTCGTCCCTATATCCATCCACCTCCTTTGGCGCAGGCTCTTTGAGAACAGCACCGCGGGCCTCTCGCGCCGCCGCGCGACTCTCTCTCTCTCTCTTGCGCCGCTCGCGCATGCGCAGTAGGGCCGCTCGGCGCGTGCGGCGCTCGAGAAAGGCCTGCAGTGTGCGGAGCCGTGTCTATGCGCGCCTGGCGAGTACAGGCCGACCGTAGCCCCGTAGCGGAGTTCAGTTCAGTGCCATCCTCCCGGACAGACGGACGGTACGGCGTGAGTCGCGCAGTGTGAGTCGCCGCGCGGAGTCTAACCGAGTCTTAGCGTATACAGTGTTTTGCGCGAGTGCCATGCGCTGGTAGAGGCGTAAGGAGCGCACGCGGCTCGCGATACATCGGCGATCAGTGCGGTTTAATTTTTGGTTGATTTTTTGGTGACAAGTTTGATTTTTTGAGTTTTGCTCGAGTTTCGTTCGCTGAGGACGGAACTGGAATCTGATTTTTGTGGAACTTGTGCTGGCTGTTGGAAGAGTGAAATTAAGAAGGCAAAAGGTTAGCGTGAGTGATGGGAGGATTAGTGGAGTGGGACTCGGGTGAGATAAGCCGAGTCCGAAGATTGCCGGGTGGTTTTTTGGGCGTGCGGATAGGGAGTTTGGAAAGTTTCTGATAGAGAGTTGAGAGGAAGCGTGGTGATGAGGATGGTTAGGAAATGTGTGATTTTGGAGTTTTTGAGGGTTTAGGGATCGGGTTGAATGGTTAGGCGATGGATTTTGATAAGTTTTGTTAGGGTTTTTTGAAGTTTTGGATTGTCGGTGCGAGCTGCACTGCTCCGGTGTTGTAGGTCGTAGGATTAAAGTTTTGTAAAAATCGGTTGCTGATCTTATCTAAGGATCGGATATCGGATGTGTAGTGACGAAAAAGAGGATTTTCTTGAGTTTTCTTGAAACTAGCACTTATCTCGTGTCTAAAATAGTCTCATGATTCAAGTATTATATGGGATGATTCATACCGTCTAAAAGACAAAAACTAAGTTCTGAAGAGGTCGCAGATGCGATTCTAAGTAAATTATTAATAAGACGTGAACTTTAGAAAGCATTATAAATTTTTTGAAATTTTGTACTAAAATCGACTATATGCTGAAAAAGTCTACAGAGACATGCATGTAGTGCAACGTACAAATGCATGTCGTAAAATATCACGTTTTTGTTGAAATGTTTTTTTACGTATTTTTTTATTTAAAACGGTAACGTTTTAATAAAATTAAATATTTTGCACTGTGATACTGTATTACAAACCTACATAATAATTCCCGCGAGGAGCTCATTCCGACGTAAACTTATTCACGAATATTTTATGTCTCACTGTCATGAAGAAACTTTGTATGCTTTACATAAATTAGTAAACCTTAGTTTGATTATAAAATGTTTCAAGTGAAATGTGCAATGAGTTCACAGCATAAAACTTAAAAATTAATAAAATTTTTAACGAGGTTTCTAATAACTTTGAAACTACCCTTGCTCGCTAGTAAAAAGAATTTATGCTAAGACCCGCAGCATCGTTAAAAAGTTATGAACAGAGGTTATCAGTTTTTTATTTAAATTTTTTCTTAAATAAAAATAAGTACACTTAATCAATATTTTCAAACATAGTTTATATTGCGATCACAAAAAATAGAGAATTGAGATGAAATTTGCTCCAAAAAAAAGAACACGTAACATCGATATAAAAAGTTATACTAAATACTTGCCTTCAATATTGCTTTTGAAAATATTCAACTTTCATATGATGATGAAAAACCAGAAAACTTACGTATTCTCTAATTTTTTATTAAATATCAAAAAACTCATGAAAAACTTAACTAACTATAGTTATTTACTCATTTCTTTCGTAAAAATTTCAATTTCCACAACTTTGATAGACGTGTAGGTTCCGCGAGTCGATAGTTAGCAAACGTGATTTTATTGCGATTCGAATATTGAATAAAGTTTTACAATTACATGTAATTAATCTCAAAATGTCATTTATAATGCGAGCCAGTACGCAAAGGAATATGCAGTGCAGTGCAGTATTAAGTCTTAAAAAAAAGTTTTAGAAAAAAAAAAGTTATTCTTGAGCAGTTGTCAGGTTACGTGCAGTGCAGCGACGGTAGTTTGACGTGTGAAACATCGCGTTTTAGAAAAAGTTAACGTGTTGTAATTATTGCATTTTTTAAAACTTTCAATCACTCAAAGTGCAATTTACTTTTTCAAACGATACTAAAAGGTACATAATTTGCAACAAGTTACGAAACATTGCAGCTCATATCATTGCTCGGATCGGGATTGTCATTTCACTATTAATTTTATAATAAATATCAATTTAATAAGTCCATCGCATAAAAGTGAAAGATATAAAAATTTTGTAATATGAAAAAGTGAGTGGATACAATTTGGCAATTTTAAATGTGGATAGTTATAAGAGAAGTGATAATAATGTTAAAATCGTTTTATGACAGAAAATGGAAAAATTAATGTGCAAAAAATGATGAAAATTTGTAGAAAAATACTTCATTTTAAAACTTGAAATCTTTGACAGAATTATCACAGCTGATTTTTTAATTCATACTCTTGTGACACAATTGCTTAAACCTACGTTACATTATTTTTACAAAACGAAAAAAAATCACCACATTAAAAAAATAACATACAAAAAAAGGAAATCACGTGTATTCTCTCATTCACACCGTCAGCCAAACGTCACCCGCAGCATAATAAAACAAGCCAACATCCAAAAATATACAAACTGCCCGCGCTCACAAAACGATTAAACACTATTTACCGAGAAGCCGCGCGCTTCCTCGCATTTAACGCAAAATAAAACACTCCAACCCCCGGTGACTCCAGTCACAAAAGCGAAAAACTCCACAGCCGTCCCAAAATCACACACAAAAGCACACACACACACACACACACACAGCAGAGCCTATCCAAACAAACCTATTCACGCGCCCGAATTTGTCTCTCTGTCGTTGCAGATGCTGTGAGCTCGTCCCTGCGAACTTAGCCTCTCTCTCTCTTCCCTCCTTCTTCTTCGCACTAACGCAAAGCCAAGAAAACCTCGAAGAGAAGAGCATTAACGCAAAGGGGAAAAAATGCAGGGACTCGCGGCGTGCCTTAGCCTGGCGCTGGTGCTCCAGTGCAGCTGGGCCATCGAGTGGAAGCACAGCGCGGTGCTGGACAACAACTTCCTGGTGCTCTGGACGCCCGGGGAGACGGACGTGACGTTCGAGGTGCAGGTCAAGACGCCGGGTTACGTCGGCTTCGGCTTCACGCGCGACGACGGCCACGAGGGTGTGGATATGGTCATCGGCTGGGTCGACAACAACGGCCAGGTTCATCTTCAGGTAAGAGATTTTTCGACTTTTTTTTTATGGGTGCTTTTGACGGCAGGCTTTTCCGACTGTTTGTAGTAGCCGTCGGGGCTGTGTCTTTGGCGAACCGCGCGTGCTGTGCCTGTCTATACAAGCGTGTTGCGTAAAGATTTATGGGCCGGGGTGACCGGACGCGTTCGACACTCGCTTTTTGGGCAAATTAGGAACGCTTTTCGGACGCCGACGGATCGCGAGCTGAAGAACGTCTGGAAGTACTTTTTTTTCGTTTGTGTCCTCTTGCTCCTGTGGGAAAACGTAGGGTTCCTGTAAACAGACCGCGCGGGTGGTTTTTCAAGATGTGCGCGCTGCGGAATTTATGAGGTGGCGGACCGGATTGGAGAATTCAGTTTGAGGAATGGCCGAGGAGATAAGAAAGAGCGGAGTGTTTTGTGTTTTCGGGGAGTTTTAGCGAGTATCGGTTGCAGGATGAATGTTTTAGGCGTGATGGATGTAGGTGGGGTTTTTTCGGGGTTGGCAGAGTGGAAATGTAAGTGCGGGTTTAGGGAGTTAATATGTGAGAGGTTTGATCGGGGATGAATAGATTTCAGTGAGTTGTATAAGAGAAATTTAATTTGTTAACTGTAAAAAAAAGTGATTAATCTGATTCTTTATTATTCAGCGGGCATTTAATATTTAGTATTTTCGCGCTGTCCAATTTGCTTTAAGAGATGATGCTCCTAAATTAGAAATAAAACTATTATAATTTTATAGAGCTCGTCATAAATTTGCTAGAAGCAATTAGAAGATAAATTTTCATTTTTATTCTCTGTAAAAACAATACGAAATTAATTAGAGTAAAAAGCAGCTTCATAATTACATAAATTCATAACCTACTTTCAACTCGGCAATACTTCCTTCTCCAAAAAAAATCCGTAATCCAGCCACTAAATCAAAACCCTCGATCCAAAAACGCTTAAATCCCTTACTCTCAAATTCAATGAAAATTTCGCGCATAATTCTCAAAACTCCCAACTCCCTTATTCCACGCAAATCCAGCACTATCAACCAACTTGCCAACAAAAAAACCCGCTCTAAAACACCGTCGGCCCAGTCCCGAAAGCTCCCAGCCCTAGCAGCAAAAAAAGGGCAACCCGACGAGATGAGAGAGAACCGGAGCGCGCGACTACTATACTCTACAAGAGCGGCAAGAAAATTATTATATGGGTCAGCCACTCGAAAACACATATAGGCCGGCGCTGGCGCGGCTGCTCGTCAGGCAGAGCTCGGCCGTCGCATAAATCACGAGCGCGGCCGGCGCACCCGCGCAAAAAGGTGCTATAGGCCCTTTGGCTCGGGTATACCTAGGCGAGATCGATGCTTTGATTTTAGAGGGGCTGCGGTTGGTAGGTAAAAGTCCGGAATTCAGGGTCGGCGCGTTGGTGTTTTTTTGGAGGGGAAGAGTTTAATTAATTGCCGTGATTCGAAGGTAATTGGGGAGGAATCGGTGTTTGGGGGAAACACTGGTATTAGGCTTTTGTTTGGCGAATCCACGGCAATTAAACTTTTTTCCCTCCGTAGATCGAAGCGGAAATTGATACACCTCCACGCCTCTCAAAATTGCGCCTATGGTGAATTATTGTTTTACGATAGTCAAGCTGTTTTTCCAAACGATCAAGCCCGCAGCCTAACCGTCCTTATAAACCTCGATTTGCAACAAAGTCCAAAACCATAAAACCTCCTATATACCCAGCACCGCGAGACAGCAGCTAAAAAATCCAAATTGCGCGCACCGAGACATCCTGAGCGCACTGTCCGTCGTTTATCTCTCGCGGCTACCGCAGCGCTATTCGCTTATATACCATCAAGTCCAGCGTCTTCCTCCGAGCCCTTCGCGGAGAGCTACAGCGCTAATGATAGTCGTTCCGAAGCCTACCCCCCCTCCGCGCTAAGATAAGTAACGGGTGTCCCGTTCCGATCGGCCCGTCCGATAGTTATCAATCCCCCAAGCGCGCCCTGCCATTAAGTTTCTCTCTTCTCTCTCTGTGTGTGTATACTTTGAGAGGAGAGAGAGAGGGACATTTTTGGCCTCCTTTCGGGACCGCCTTGGTTTAACCCCTTCGGGCGCCGTGGAGACTTTTTTTTGGGTGCGGGAGTTGTAGTTCCTTTGGCGATTTTTCGGTGTGGGTTGGTTTGGATATGGGTTTGGTTTTGAGGATTGCGTGAAGGTATGATGGTCGAGGAATTTGTTACGCGGATTGTTAGCAAGCTATTTTTTAGGGAGGGATTTCTTTGTCGACTGGATGATTTTTTACGAAGGACAGTAGAATTTTTGAGTGGCTGTAATTTGATTTATGCGAAAAAAGGAAGGGTTTTTGCTTTGTTAGCTCGGTTGAAAATGTCGCTTCGACTGCGTAATACTGATTTATCGTATAATTACAGTCAATTAAATTGAATTACATTTTTTCCCAGCCGCCTGATTATACACACCTATATATTCATATTTATAGCCTAACAGTTACGATTTTATCGTAATTATCCTTATGCAATTTCACATATAAATCAAACCAACCTCCTCCAGCCGCTAATTAATAAAACCAAAATTACAACAATAAAAATTCAACCTCAACTCCAAACGAATTTCCCCCAACAAAACACCACCGGCGCAAAAAACTCGCTAAAAATTAATTGCACCTCGCGCGCACTTTTTACGCTGATAATTCAGCTCCGCTCCTCCGATGCGAGCTCTTTACGACTTCTCCTGCGCTCGCGCCGGCTCGTCTCGACTCGACGATTTAATTACACTCGCCTAATCCCGCATAATTACACGTTCCGCTCGAAAGTGTCCATAATAATCGCGCCTAGAAAAAAAAATTACATGTATAGATATACGCGTTTATCCTACCTGGTTAGCTGCGCGCCTCCGCTGAATCGCCCTCTGGGAAAGTTACGCGCGCCTTTTTGTATTTTAAGTAGGCCTGCGAGTTTATTGGATTAAAAATTGCCACTGTGGAGAGTAGCTCGCTTGCTTTCTCCGTCGACGGGACTGTAAAATTTTACGCGCCGCCATTACGGATTATCAATGTTTGTATCTCACGGATCTTCGTTTTTCGTTCGACATCTTTCCGTAATACCTCCGCGCATCAAAAATAACGAGAATCGGTTTACACACTGACATCATCCCCGACGCTTCCGTTTTCACACAAAACCTTAAAAAAAACCCTTCCACACAATCAACAAAATCCACTTCCAGCCCGCGAGCGAAGACGCATCCTCTCTCCTCTCCTGCATTTAATTACGCCCGGCTAATAATCGCCCCTCGTCCGCAATTACTCTCAACTCCCTAATAATAACAATAATCGCCCTCTCTCTCTCAGCAAAAAAAAAGAAGCAAACCCGTAAACGTCCCGGAGGCTCGAGCTCGCGACTGAACCCTTGGGAAAGTCTTTGTGGCCCTAGGGCTCTCCGGCGCGAATAATCATAAGGATAGTAGCGCGTGCGAGGAAAGCACGATGAGCGCCGCGCAAGACACGTCTACCTCTCTCTATGTCTGCGTGCGTGTATGTGTGTGTATATATATAGGAGTAAACAGAATCCGCGAGTGGTGGTAGCTATATAGCGGTACAAGAAAACGCGCGACGCCGCGGGCTGCCGAGATTGCGATCGTGAGGGGACGTATATAGGATCGCGAGCGGCGTTACTAAAGAGCCGAGGCTGTAGCGAGGCTTTTTTTTCGACGGCAAGAGCGAGAAGTTTTAGCGGGAGGCTGTAGGGGGATTTTAGGTATTTGGTTTTGGCGGTATTTTGCAGGGAGATGGTTGGGAGAGAGGGGGAGTTTTTGTGAAATCGATGGTAGAATGTCGCCGGTCGGGATTGTTTTGTTGGGCGGAAAAAGCGCGCCATTATCAGCGGTGACCGAGCGGATTCCTAAGCGCGGGGCCTGTTTAAACTGTAACCATTAATTAGCTGGGCATTGATTACTGTGACAGAGCTGATTTTTATTTTCGTGCGGCTACGTGAGATGAATTCTTGAAAAGCGGTGGAAAAAAGTTGGAGTGCTCGGTCATTTGATTGATACAATAGCTACATTATTTGGGTTCGGAGCGGTGATTAGGGACCTGGATGTGAGAAAGTCGTGGAATAATAATTTCCAATATTATCTGGGAGGTTCGGATTAATTGCAGAGTTATTTTTACAAAAAATTTCGATTAACTATTCAGAGGAAGATTATTTTGCAAAAAGTAATTTCAAATTAATTGCCGATAATTTTTCAGAATATCGATTCAACAAAACTATAAATTGAAAAAACTAACTCACACACGCTTTCCTCTCCACTTCTAAATCCCTCTCAAATCAGTCTGCAACAACAGCCATCAAGCCAGCATCCTCGGCTCTAAAAATTAAATCGTCAGATCCGAAGTCTCTGCAAGTCCTCTAACCCCCCGCTCGCGCCTAATCCACTTAACTCCAGCAACGCTCGAAGCCAGCTCACATCCGAATTCTCTTACCGATCCTCCCACACACGCGCGACGTTTCATTAACGAAAATTTCGCCTGAAAGCTGTTGTTTAATACATTTCCCGAAGGTCCGCGCATTAACATAGTCCGCTGCATCGGATTACCTCAGGCCGCTTCTGCAATGTAAACTACAGCGCGTAAAGCCAGCCGCGCTTTTCCCAGGCCCCCGCATTTTTTCCCTCTCCAACGTGTGTGTGTATATATCGGATTCCGCGCGAGGAGAATGTCGAAGGAGGGAATTTCTCGGCTGCCTTTTTTTTCTCCAGGACGGAGGAGGACGCTGGAGCTTGACGTTTTGATCGGACTTGAGCGAGAGCCCGTTGATTAGGTATGCGCATATGGAGGGAACTTCCGCGTCGGAGAGGTCCTTTGGCCGGGAATCTCGTTTGCGAGCGGCTGAAATATTTATAAACATTGCGCCGAGGCTTTTTACGCCCGGGCGTCTGCTGAATTATTGTTCGGAATGCTGGAAAATCACTTAATATTTATAACGGCTGTTTGCTGGGACAACAAAATCTGCAAGTCTCGGCGATCGGTCAAAAAAGCTCGATTCGACTTTTTAAATTTCATAGTCGCGCGCGCCCGTTTCTAAACATTCAGCGCAAACAGAGCGCGAATGCAAATTCCGAAAAGACCAAAAACGCGACGCGCAAAAAAGCGACGCCCACATTTCGATCCCGGACGAAAAACAAAAAATCGGCGTATTTTTCTACGACGCTTAAACAAACATAGAGCCGCTCTATCTCGCGGAATTTAAAAAAGATCACCGCCCGATTTTCGCCCACCCCCGCTCTGCTAATCCGTTTCGACGGCGGCGCTTCCGTTTTAACACCGTCGGCGCGCGCGCGCTTTTTTTTTTTATTCGTGCATCGGCGCGAAAATCAAAGCGCAAGGCCCGACGCGAAATAAAAAAAAATCGACGAGGCGCCAATTTACTCGGTAAACAGTTAAGCCGGCGCGAGCGAGGATTCAAGGGAGATTTTTTTTGCAAAGCTCGTCCCGATAAAATAAATAATAGCGCGAGAGAGCGCGGCGGATGAGGCCTTTTTCCCAGGCCTCGTTAAGGTGGCGTCACAATGCGTTGATCTGTGAGAAAAATCAATGACGAATTATGAGTTTTCTTGGGATAATACTGCGCTTACGTACGATTCGCAATTAATTGTAGTCTTGAGTACTTTGATAACGAAAACCAATTATACGTAAATCATTTTTTCACTGCATAAAAGAAACATAACCTCACATCCCGGCGTAAAAAATTTTTAATTTTCCACCGCGAAATCACCGGCTGCCAGCTTATCAAGCCATCTACAAGCCATTGTGAATTCCCCGGAATGCAGCTCTGCGACAAAGACAATAACGGAAAAAGGCAAAATAGACGAGGCGGAGAGCCAGCCCCGACGCGCCCGCTGCTTTATCTACGTACACATCCGCGGGCGCGCACAATTCTTTTATCGCCATTGTGCGAGAAAGCGAGATACAGTTTGCCCGCGTCGAACGAAATGCGAAATGGCAATTTTATTCCGCAAAGCACTTTCGGAACGTTCCGTTTTTCCTCCCAGCTCTCTCCCATGGAACTGCGTGATTTTTATTCATCGACCGGAAGGGTTAATTTAGCGGAGGCCAGTCCGGGAAAGTGTTTTTCGAGGATCGCGAAGATTAAAAATTTACGGAACAGTTCCGGCTTTTGAATGGAGCGTTTTGCAGATGTAAAGCTTTTTCAGGGGGAGATAAGATAGAAGCCGGGGGAGAGAGCCGGTTACGCGGCGCGGCCTCCGCGCTGAAGAGGGAAAAATGGGAAAAGCGAAGAAATACGAGGCGGAGATAGCCAAGCGACGGTATTATACGAGGCTTGGATGCGCATAAAAATGTGCACATCGCGACTGCGAAATCGCGGCAATTGTAAGAGCTCGTCGGCTATATACAATCGCGGCGCGCTTTTCCATTTGCGCGATTAGGACGTTTTGTCGACGCGCTGACATTGAAAACAGCCAGCTTTACGAGCCCTATCTCAACGCACACTTTCCATCAAACCATTGTAGAAACACACTAACGATTATTTTCTTTCTGTTACAGGTGAGTCTCAAACGCATTAACCACTCGCGAATGCATCCCATCCCCACGTAAGTCTAAAATCAATTTTAATAACGCATAATCCTCAGCGCATATCTCATGCTCGGCGCTAAAACCAACGGAACCGAGGCAAGATCGATCGATACCGATCTTTAACCGGCTCGGCGCTCTTCCCATGCCTATATAATTAGCGCGCGGTAATAAGGCGCGGGCCGAGGCTCTCAGGCGCGCGAGGGCTCGAAAATTGAAAGGACCGCGCTTAATCTCGGCAAATTGACGGCTGCGCTCGCGCATAACAGATGACCTTGATGCGTCCGAGGATGGCACGTGAAAAATGGCAAGACAAATAAGAGCTGAGAGAGCTTGATTCGCGCGCTCTCTCTCTCTCTCTCTCGTTATGTTAATGAGCGCTTTAGATGCGCGTGTCGCTGGCTAGCCGAGGGCTGACTTATGCTCGTTGTTTCCTGGATTTTTTCTCGTTGGTTGTAGAGGAAAAATGCTGATATTGTCCGGCTGGATTTTCGGACGCTGTTGCGCGCACGTGTCTATGGTAATTTTATGAAACGAGCCGCGCGCTTGGGCTTTTAATGCCTTTCGTATGTTAATCGCCGAGATATACACTCGCTCCTCGCGTATACGGAGCTAGAAAAATTACAGCACAGTGGATTACCCAGCTCTTTTTCCCGCCTCCCAAAGCACAATTAGTAAAGCATCGTCAGGCAGCGAGGACAACTTTACGACAACGCGAAAAGAGGTCGAGGCTTCCTGGGCGCAATCCGGGTCCATTTTCGAAGCGGGCAATCTCTCGCAATTGCAAGAACAACGCGGCACTCTGCGGCCTCCGCGCCATTTCCGCTGCGTTTTCTTGCTAGCCTGTCCTGCCGCGAAACGAGGAAATTAAGAATTAGCGCGCGTTATAAGCGTCGGCAGGCGGAATATCATCAAGCCGGCCGAGCCGGCGTCAAGGAGGCAAATGGATCCGGTGCCCGCGTGCCGGTTATTTAAGGCGAGCTGGAATTATGGTTGTTAGGCTCTCGGAGAGCGATTGGGCTGGCTTTTTAAAGGGATAATTGCGCGAGAACAATCGGATCTGTTTCTGTCGAGGAGTTCATTAGGTTCTTCTCATTATGAGCTAGGGGAAAGCTCGAAGGGTTATTTGCAGCGAGCTTCACGCTTGGAAAAACGTTACAGTTTCGAATTCCGATAAGTTTCGCATTTTTTTTTTTAAGAAAGCCGGCCGAGGTAATGTAGAGATAAAGTATGATTGCACAAGCTCCTCTCACCGCTCATTATCCCAGCGGGGAAAAAAGGCACCTTGCGCTTTTTTGCCTTTCCCGTCGGCGACACCAAAATCACGCGTTTTTCAGCCGAGATGACGAGAGCAGTCACGGACGATTCGGCCGCGTCCTGGAAGTCGTTCGTCGCGCTCGAGCGCCGGGAGTGAAAATTAGCGCGGGGGAGGCGGATTTTAGCGTTAAGCGCGAGCGGCCGGCAAAAACAAACAGGCGCGAGGCAAGATTAAAAAGGACGGAGCTATCCTTCTTGGAGTCGGGATTTTTTTGGAGGAGGGATTTTATAGGTTTAGCGCTTGATGATTGAGGGATAGTCAAGGCTAATAGATAATGCCGAGGAGATATCTGCGGTTATCTCGGGAAAAAGGTCGGTGAAAAACGGATTCGGTTCTGGGAAATGGATTTTCGCGGGAATTTCGGTGCGATGGGATTTGGCTTTATTGCGAGGTTTTGTTGCTGGGGAGCGATGGTTAATTAATGAGCTTTTTTATAATAATGATCCGCGGCTCGGCTGTGTGTTTACTCACGCAGGTGAATAAATATAAACCGGGGATGTATAATATTCGCTGTTCATAACGCTCGTAATACTATATTATCCAACCGCGCTCTTCAATGTCCAGTATTCGACTCATTATTGTGATTAAAAAGAGAAAAAACGCATCAACAGAAACACTCCCAACATCGAAAAAAACTCCCTCCTCCCCGGCAACAAAAATCCATTCGATTCGGCGCGTCCGTTTCCTCATCGATCACCGAAAAACTCGTAGCGGCCGACAAAGGGGGGAGAAAAAAAACAAGAAGAAAATTGAAAAGTCCAACCCGTTTATCCCTCCCCCCATCGGAGAGCAGGTGACGGCGAGAAGAAAAAATAATGAAAGAGTTGAAGCAACTGCTGCGCGCGAGCGTCAAAAGAAAAGTAGCCGCGCGCGCAAGCTTGATGGATCGCGCGCCGCGTGAAACGTCGCATATGACTTCGTCTCCGCGTATGTATATATATACGCCCGCATGGGATCCAGATGGGCGCAGTTGATAGCTGAGTATATATGCGCGTAGCTCGCGCGGGGCGTGAACGAAAGAGAGTCGGAGGTTGACGGCAAAGCGCGCGACGTTTAAGAAGTGTGGGTTGATTTTTTTCGGGGAAGGGGGAAGATGGGTTGTTATTGAAACGTTTGCGGTTTTTGGGGGACTGCGCGGGGAATTGAGGCTTTTTGTCAGAGGTCTTTATTCGTCGGGTGGCTTTAATTATTCCGAGCTTCGAACGCGCTTTTTTTAACAGATCCTTATCGCTTTTATAAATACACATGCATGTATGTAAGCAGCATCGAGCAAGTCTCCTTCTCAGCTTTCATATCGCTCGGTCGCTAAACGAATCCGAAAACTACATCCCAAAAATTAAAACGTTCAAAATCAGTCGCTCGTTCATCTTCCGGCATTCAGCTCTCGCAAAAAAAGCTACACGCGGCGTCCGGTATAAATCTTTAATCTCGAATCTCGAGGCCGATCTGCTCTCGACTTGATCCTCCTGGCGGCGGAGCGCGAGACAAGACGGACGAGGACCCGCATATGTGTCGGCCGAGCGCGCGACTTTTCGCGCGATCTGGCTCTTTATTATAATGCATGAGTCGTTTCGGAGCTCTGGAGATTTCGGCTCGAGATGATCTTCGATTTTTGTCTTGGTGGGAGATAAGGAGGGGAGTGAAGGTTGGAATTAATGCGAGTGTTTTTTGTTGGGGCTGGTTTTATTAGAGAGGGAGCGGTTTGATTAAGTAATATTTGGTTGGGCGCTGGAGGTTGGTTGAATCGTTATGGTTTGTGAGTTTGAATGCGAGATTATAATGCGTGAAGGGGCAGATTTCGTAAGGCTCTGAATGTAGCTTGGCCGGCTGCTGCGGTAGATGGCAGCACGTCCTTACTCTAGGGCTATCCTCTCGCTTCGTTTTGGATTCAAATCACATTGTTTTTAACAGACTCTTTCCATGCAATTTTTTATATTTTTAATCATAATTATTTTTTACAATTAATCCAATAAATATTTTTATAAATAATAATTCCGATAACTAACTCAATAACCACTAAAATCAATTAAAATCCAAATCGAAAGCAAAAAAACAAATCCGCACCCATCGAAACAGAAACCGAACTCCAAAAAGAACGCACACGAAACCCATCAAACGAAATCGGCATCGATCCCCGCGCTCCGGTGATCAATTAACGCCAGCGGCGGAATCGTCCCCGCGGCGTCAGCGATAATAGAAAGGACCTATCCGCGCGGCCGTTCGCGCGCCGCAATTACACGCAGATGCGCGCCAGCCGCGCCAATATAACAATCCGCCTGTGAAATCCGAGCGAAAGCCGAGCCCGGAGCCGTAAACGCCGGCCGATCGTTTCGCGGACAACGCGCGACATTAAAACAGCGCGCGTAATTAGGCTGGATTAGTTATACGCCATTGTTTCGTCGATGGATATATATCGGGTGCGTTCCTGTATACGTTGGCCTTGGATATCTCATCGACTGCGGGGGAGTAGCAAACGGCTCGGGTGGTTTAAAAATTAGTTAACATTGTTCAGCCGGCGTTAATTTCAGCGATTCAGCGCGAGCAAACAAAACAATAAGCTCGCTCTGATTTATCATTCGCGCATGCGCGCTCCGACAACTAGCACTGTACCCTCTATATACGCGCGAGTAAAACATCGCTGTGAGAGAGAAAGCGAGGCATATCTCAAAGGGTAACAAGCTCGCTCGCTCGCGAATCATATAATGTATGCGCGCCGGAGAGGAGACGAGGCAGACCGCACGCTCGAGAGCGAGAGACAAACTGCAGCCGCGCGGCTAAGGTCTGTTCGTATATACAAAGCGCGAATTTGCACCGCAACAAGTCCGGCTAATAAACAATCTGTGCGCCCGCTCGGGCGACATCGGAAAGGTTTCTTATCCCGTGTTTCGCGATGCAAGTGTGTTCGTATATGCGTGTGAGTGACCGACATGCGGGCTCTTGTGGGGATTCGGCGCGCCGAGGTATTTAAAGTGCGTGGGGACTCGGCGATATCGGTGAGAGTCGCGCGGCGTGTTTGTTTTTCGGCTGGATTCTCTCCTTTTTCGGTAGAGCGCGCGGGATTATTTTTGCTACCTCGGCATAATATTATGACGGCAAACAGCTGAGCGAGCGCCGTATGAATAGTAAGGGAGCTCAAGTGGTGTGTTCCCAGCGACCTTTGTTAATAAAACAAAGTTTTCTCGAAATTAGCCTTTATACTCCATCGGACACCCAGTATCGCAGCCCACCCGCAGCCTCTCCCACAAATGCGAACACACCTAACCTCTCATCTCCGCGTATACATCAGCAATCTGTCGTCAAAACGCTCACCGGAAGCGCCAAAAATTCCTCGTCTCCATCGAAATTTTCCCTTCCATAAAACCAAAGCCACCAGCTCCAGCTTGGTGTTCATTTCGCCGGCGGCGGGCCGCAGAGAGAGAGAGAGAGCGAAACCCTTTCTTCCCATATATATACCCACCAGCGGCCGGACAGGAAATCTCACGGCGCGCACGCGTATTATGTGTACACGCGCTGCACCTACCTACTCTCTCACGAGTGTCTCGAGTGTTCCACGCCCGACGAGAGAGTCAGACGACTGTCGCTGACTGGCGCGCGGTATGGTAATTTCATATTTTCAGCGTAATGCTCATCCCAGCCTGCGAGGGATGGGCGATCGGGTCGCCTTTTTTTTAGAGCGACTTTTTCGGCTGTGTAATTAAAGCGGGGAGGGTATATGGGAGAGTGGTTTTGACGAGGAATTTGCGGGTAAACAGGAGTTGGGTGGTGGGGGGATGTGTATATTGGTTTTTTTGATTTGTTTTTAAATATTTGGGTTATTGGATTGGCGGAGGGAAATATCGGCTTTGTATCGGGTTACTCTATTACGGTTAAGTAACTGGAGCGCGTGAGGGGTTTAAGAGATTTTTACACGTATCGATACTGTAAATACTTTTAATTGGGATTAAACTGTAGCTTTAAGTGTATATATAACTGATCGCGCCTATTTTTACATTTGAATTTACTATAAAAAATAGCTAAACAATTGCAGCTGCTCTGATTTCATACACGCAAACAATCACTTTCCTTTAACGAGGCAGTTTTTACTTATCCGCTATCACCTCTCTATTTTACCGACGGAAACAGCGACAATAGAATTTCGCTTCTTTTTTGCTCATTAGAATTCGGCTCGCTTTGTGGACTCGCAAGCGCGCTGGATAAGCGAAGTTTAAATTCATTATGCGGGTTTCGGGGTAAATTAAAAGAGCCCCGCTCCAGTCTGAAAATCACGTTTGTCAGCTTGACCCACATTTGCATCTTCATCCACACCGCAATGAGATGATAAACTGTACGAAACCAAGTGCAGAACCAGTCCATAAACACCACCTTTCATTTTTCCCACTTCCAAAAAAAGTCACAATACAAGCCAAATCTCGAATTCCACGTATACACTCATCCCAAAAACGTCGAATCGGCAGCAATATCCCGCTCATCGCCGAAAAACCCGAATCAACAAAATCCTCCGGCACACAGCCGCCCCCTCTAATATCGCCCCCGCCGTTTTCCAACCCATAACCCAGCGCGCGCTCCTCGTAACAAGCGAGCCGCTAGTGCAAAGTCGCGTCTGCGCGCCGAGTCAGCATTACTCGGCCGGATTTTCAGCTCGTGTATAGCTCCTGACTTTCTAGCCTTTTTTTTTCGCGAATGGGTCCTAACGTCGGTTAAGACGGCCTGGGCGGCCGCGTTTTGGCGCTAATCGCGTTAGCATGGATTCTTTCATCCAGCCTCTCGTTTATCGTAGCTGGCTTCTTTTATCAGTCCATCTTTTCATTATCCGAGCTGCCGTGCTCTCGCCGGTTTATAGTTTGCCGAAGCTTCAATTTTCTCGGAGCCTCTCGAGTGTATACTTTCTTTTTTCAAGGAGCAAGTTGGTTTTCCGCAGAGGAGTACGCCTGCGCGCGCTCGATAAAGTTAAAGGGCGCATTAGAGACGCGATGATAATTTGGAGTATTTTCGAAGTCCCGGGGAAAGTTTAAGCGTCGGATGATACGGGTAATGGTTAAAGATTGCACGTAATAGCGCGGCTGTATTAACAGTGGAAGCCTTCTTATAACTTTCTCATTAAAACGCTGGATTACAGTAATTACGCGGCTATCGTAAAAATGCCCGCGTTCCTACGAACAAAAGCTCGCTAATTTTCTATGAACCCCCCCGGGCGAAAAAGCTCGCACAGAACAAACCAATCGCACTTTTTGTTACCTTCGCTACGAAAAAGCTTAACAACCGCGCGGTGGCTATCCACCAAACTCGCGTAACGAAGCCGCGGATTATCCACCTTTTTTTCCACACACGTATAGTGTATGCACACTCTCCCACGACGGGAGAAGCCATCGGGCGAGATCGAGCTCAATTACGGCAACAAGAAGAGCCGAAAGCAGCTGATTGCCCCGCGCCGTATGGAAATTTCGTCATTTTTAGCGGTTTCCTCCGCGGCGGGAGGCAAAAAAGGGCTCCACCTCCTTCTGCCTGGTGTGTATAGGCGCGCGTCGATCGGTGGAGGCTGAGGAATAAGAAGGAGGCATTACCGGCTCCGCTGCGGGCTGTACGAGCCTTTTTCTTGCGCTCTGTCTCTCTCGCGCCTTCCTCATTTTCTCCCTGGCTCTCCGGCTTTGTCCTGAGCGAGCTCTCGCGTGGCTTCGGCAAATCTCAGATTTTTTTGCTGGAACCGAGGGGCCCTGGAAAAAGCGGTTAATTTCGCGCTGATGAATTTTTAGTTTGCTTTGGGACTGATTTTTTGCGGGGGCGATGCTCGAGCAGTGGGAAAATTTATTCTCGTTGTTTATTAAGATAGTATAAGAAAGAGCTGAGACTAGATCGACGCTCTTAATCCTCCGCACTAAACGCAAAAGTTCAGCCGTATAAGAAACACCCATCGATTAATCACCCGGGATTAAACAGTGTACTCTCACGATTAAGTGACACATGTAAGTGACAAACTTTTTCCCCCCGGAATGAAAAATGGAGGGCCGCATCAGCAGCAGCAGCCGCCTCCTCGTCTTCTTTTTTGCAAAATCATCATAGTCCTCGTCGCGTCCCACCCTCTAATTTTCCGATCCCTGACTCCGCGCTCCCCTCTTCCCTTTCTCTCTCTCTCTCGAGTGCCGCGCTGCTATATCGATCGGAGGCGCGCGCACTGCAATTATTCGCCGACGACTCGCCTTCTTCTTGATTAAAAAGAGAAAAAAAAAGGGATGCGCCCTTGGAGGGTGGGGTGCATGTCTCGGGCGAGTGTCTCGGAGGCGTCTTGACGCGGAGAGGAAGAGACCACCGTCGTCGTCTTTGTAGGGTAGATTTCGGAGTAGGCGATCTTTTTCTTGGATGGGTGTATGGGTATATCTATATAGTTGGTGTTTCTATTTCGCTGGCGGAGGTACTCATTACCGTTTATTATTTCTGAGCTTCGTTTCTCGTTTTCGTGCGGCCGCGCTCTTGTATTACGTTTTATTATCGGGATTGGAAATGGATGCTATGCTTTGCGGGCTTTTTGTTGTTGTTTCTGGGTGATTATTGAGATCGGGATTGTTTGGGATCTGGATTAGCTGGGAGAGTTGTTATTAGGGAGCATTTAGGAAGGTTAATGATGAAGGCTGCTATTGAGATGTATTAATTAACGGAGTAATTAAAATACGAAAACGTAACAAAATTAATAAATCACTACAATCCATCGCTCAAAACTCCCAGAAACCAAACCAACAAATTAATTACCTCTAACCAGCCACTACATACCCAACCTCCAAACCGGCCCGCTCTCTTTAACCTTCACATCCACACACAAAAACGCTCTCCTCAACTTCACTCTTCAGCCTCCTCACACACACACACACCGCACTTGAAATCAGGCCAAACCATCTCTCCCTCGTACACGAAATAAACAAATTCCCCGCATCCACGTCTCCTCTCACTCGGCATCAGCTCATCAAGATTTGAGGGAGTAGCGAAACCGGCTACCGCATCAGGCTTGCGCCTCGCGCGCGTAAGTCGTCCCCTGCACTCTCCGGCTGCTGTATACAACCGCGCGCGCATAAAAGAGGCGGCGGCGAGGCTGCAGGCACGTTTTTGCAGAGAGAGAGAGAGAGGCGGTAGCAGCGCGCTCTCCTTTTTCTCGGGAGTGATTTCGAGTGGCACGAAAACGAGGGAGGAGACGCGCTTCATTTCGCGAGATTCATGATTGCGATTTCTGCGGGCTGCAGCGCTGGGGAGCCGAGAGAGGGAGATGATAGAGGGAGATAGGCTGATTTATCGCGAGGAATTTGCGCTAAAGACAAATAGCGTTTTGTCGTGGCTTTTGTCTTCTCGGGCTTGGTTATGGTTTTTTTACTTTTTTATTTCAGTGGGGAGAGGATGGTTAGGAGATATGTTTATAAATGAGGCTAGGCCGCTCGTGATTCATTGCTGGAAACATTTAAGCGCCCACGAGGCATCGATCAAAGCTGAAACGAGAGCTCCGGTCAATTATCAGAACGGATTTAATCCCTCCAAAAATAGAGCGCGCCAAATCAAGATCCTCGATCCACATCCGTCGCGATTATCATACTTTCCATTTCCCCACCCACCCCGAAAAAGGCAAACTCTCTCCTACCACCCGAATTTAATTAAATCTCAGCTCGGCCATTACACACTCGCCTTACATCCCAACCAATGCACTCCCGCGAAAAAAAAAGTAGCAGAACGGCCAAGTAGATCCAAGCTCGCCTTGTTATACATATGAAAAGGAAGTGTGTCGTATCGCAGGGCGGAATCTCTCCCGCTGCTGCAACCCTCTCGTCCTCTATAAGGCCGCGACGTATATTTCTGCTCCAGCTGTTGCCCCCGCGCGCAGCTACTGCATCTTTGCGCGTTTTTGCTTTATATGGTAGCGGGCGGCGCACTTTCGTCCCTTCCGCTCTCTCTCCGCGGCTTTGTTTTTTTTTCTCTCGGCTGCGCCGTATATAACGCCGAGCCTTTATTTCTCTATTTCTCATATTTTTTACGAGAGGGTAGGAAGAAAGTGATTTTTTAGCCCCGCCGGATTTATGTGCCGCGAGCGCCGTGTAAATCGTCCGGGGGCTTGTTTGCTAGCTATTACTAGGATTAATGCGCTCGATGTATAAATTCGAAAAATTTTCAAGGCACGTATAGCGGTTAATCAAATTTGAATTCCATGCGGCGAGCCGTTTACGGTCGGTTCCTTTAATCATTAACACAGAAAGCACAATAACGCGGCTGCTCCGCTCATAACAATCCGCACAAACAATGGCTCGCATTCCTCTCGAGGAGCTCGCATAACTTTCCAAAATAGAGATAAAAATGAAGCGCTCGACAAGGTAGCTGCCCCTGTCCTTTTTTTCGCGCTCGAGCAAAGGGCTTCGTGTGTATGTATGCATGTGTATACGCTAGGGTATATAGACTCGGAGCGAACGAGAGCGAGAGCGCGGAACAGGCGAGTAAAAAGGGGAGCACGTACAGAAAGGGAAAAAGGAAGAGCGGAGAAGAAGAGAGAGAGAGAGGGAGAGGGAGAGGCGGAGGAGGAAGAGAAGAAGAAGACCAGGGGCGAGGAACTAGTTATGGTAATGAGGAGATGCAATGATAGCTCCGGCTCTCTCCCTTCTCTTCTCGGCAATGATCTTTGCGGCCTTCTCTCTCGTTTCTTCTTCCCTTTATTCTCCGCCTTATTTTCTCGCTCGCCTAGCCGGATAGTTTTTGTTTATTAAAAATGATTAGCCCGCTCTCTAAGTGCGCGCCGTGGCTTTGCCGATAGATATTCAATTTTCCCGCGCTCCGAAACTCAAATATTCTCAACTTTTTTCCAAACACTATCAAATCTGTCCTCCATCGAATCAAGAAG
Source organism: Eupelmus urozonus (assembly GCA_900480035.1). Taxonomy (NCBI): domain Eukaryota; kingdom Metazoa; phylum Arthropoda; class Insecta; order Hymenoptera; family Eupelmidae; genus Eupelmus; species Eupelmus urozonus. The sequence goes on from UELX01000034.1 coordinate 106,702, forward strand.
TCCAGCTCACGATAATAACATTACGTCCCGTCATTAAGCGCTCGACAGGCCCAAAGATTAATCATCGTTCCTGCTGTATCATCTCCCCAAGCCCGATCATAAGATAATGCGCGCGTATATACGCGAATGCCAGATAGGGTTAAATAAAACAGCGCGATCGCGCGGGTATATACACAAGTAAATTGTGTGTACGCGCGTGCATTTGTGTCTGCACGCGCGCTCGACTATTTTTCCATGCAAGCCATTGCATATACATGGAGCGCACGGCACATGCGTGTTCATTTACATGACCGCTGAGCTCGATGCCTCTTTTTTTTTTTGCTCGCTCTTATATTGTTTCATTATATATTGTCCGTGTATTTATATAGGTACGAGGTCTAATCTAGCACGCGTAATCGCTTCGTCGCGATGCGAGTGTATATAAACAACTATACGGATAAAAAATAAACGCGACGGTTTCTTTTTACGTGCGACTTTTCATTTCGCGAAGAAAGCTTCTAGCGTCCCGGAGAATAAAACGCGCGTGTAGTTGTGTATATGGGGAGCAGCTCGTAAAAAAGCCGGCCGAATCCCCGGTAAAAGTCTTACGCCAAAATCCCCCGGCCGTTCTCCCTAATTAAAGCAAAAAAGCCGCGAGCACGAAAATCCCGTGGCACTACTGTTTACGCTCGCGCCGGCTCGCTTTAAACGGGATAAATAACTCGGCGGCGGCGGCGGCGTCGTTTAAAGCCGAGCGTATAGGTAGGTTTTGCGAGCGCGCCAGCAGCTCTCTTTAATTGCGCGATTTCGGAGCGGCTTTCGGCTTTGCATGGGAGCTACCTTTTTGCTGCGAAGTTTTCGGATGCGTTGGGATTTTTTCGCATTGAGGAATTGTTGTTCTCCAGAGATTGTCTTGAATTTTTGAAAATCTTTTTGGTTCGCGCGGCCCTTTGTTGAACTCTATATACATGCAAAGCTACTCTCACCTCGGTATCCCACGAGATCCGCGGCGATATAGGCGCAGAGGATAAATCAGCTCTTTTCTCGCACGGCGCAAATTGAAAAACGCAATCCTTTAGCTCTCGTCGGCGCGCCCTTTCGTTCCACACGGCACGCGCTCGCTCAAAAGCGCATTTGTAAAACGCGACCATTCACCGGCTCGCAAATTCAAAGATCCCGCGCGACTCTTTCTCTCTCTTGGTGTAGCATCCGCAGCTCGCGACGACAGCCCGCGGCGACGTGCCGGCGCGCGAGCTGCCTGCAAAAAATTCTCTTTTTGCAGTGAGAGCTCCGGCTCGCCCCGTGGCTCTTACTTCACGGGTTTTGTTCGTGGGATCAGAGGGATAGTATGAAAATGCGGCGATTAGTCTGCCGTAATGAGTTTTTCGAATGGTGGTTTTTTTGGTTTGAGTAAGGGTGAGAGTGGAGTTACGAGGATATTTTTGGGAGTGATTATTGCGAGGGTATTGTTAGTCGGTTATTTCGAATTGTCGGAAGAGTGGGAGGATAACAATGAGGAAGCGGGAGCGTACATAAATGACGAGCGCAATAAAAAGCGCGACTGCAGCGTCAAAACGATTATTTATACTTTTACCTACATAAACCGCGCCTCCGCATCTCCCATTAAGGCGTATCAAACTTTTAATACCCTCCCGACGTGCGCGAGCATATTTTTACTTTACTCCCCACTAAATTACATCTCCCTTCCACGTAACTCCTTACGTCTACCCCCCATCCCTCAAAATTTTTTTAATCATTCATATAAAACCTCTCGCGATTTGTCGCTCTCCCGTGTTTATATTTATCCCCGCTCGTTAAAGCACAATGCGATATCGGCAGTGCCTTTTTCGGCCTCGCCGCGATGACGACAGAAACGTATATTATACATGCAGCGCGCCTTGGACGAAAAAGAAAAAAAGCGGCTCGAGATGGCCGGGCGCAGTATTTCAATCATGCCGCCGGCCTTTATTGTTTTGACGGCGGATAAAAGTGTTTCGCTGCATTCAATGCCAGCTCCCCCGTTTTCCCCATTGATATTTGCGCGCGTTATTAATTTTTCTTTACTGCCGCGTATATAGCCGGCTGAGTCGTTGCCCTCCGCGCTTGTGTTAACGTTTTCGAGCGCGCCTTTTACGGCTTCGCTGATCGATTCCTTCGGCTGTGCCTGGTTTATCCTAACCGTACGACTTTAGTTTTTTTAATAAAACACTTTTCTCTGTGTTATAGTGCTTTATTAGACGCTAATTATCGCGTGAAACGAAGAAATAACCGTCGCTTCCGCACAAATTTCGGGCATTCAATTTTTCCCTTGCTTAAATTGATACTTCGGCGCGATGGCACTCGTACGTCGTAAAAAAAGAACCGGCGTAAAACGCTGTCCACCTGTCCGAATATTCCCCGATTAACGCAGCCGCTCGCGGACACGTGGACAGGAAGCGCGCCGGCATTTTTTTACGTATCCGCTGATGACACGCGCGCCGCAAACGATATTTTAATGGGACTTTATCCACTCCCCGGCATTTTTGCGCGCGAATAACGGATTTCGAAAGCCGTATTTTAAACGCGCATTGCACCAACTGCTATAAATATACGCTTCTAAGGCGCATCGATCTTAAAGCAGGCCTCGAGAGGCCAGAAATCAAAGCAGCCTCGATTCCCCGTATCTCTAAGCAGCCTCTAAACAAAGCGGCTCTCCCTCCCGCATTATTTCACTTACCTATCGCAGCGCGCGTATATCGCTCGTCTAGCTTCGATCGCGCGTGAAAAAAATAAGAGTCCCCGAGCGCTCGCTGCTACACAGCTGGAGTGTCTCGAAATAGCCCGGGATTTACGGCGGCCATCATAGCAGCGCCGTATCTTTGACGCGGTTTGTCGCATTCATCTCTCTCGCTTTATCCGTCGCGTCCATTTCCCCGCTCATTTGCATTTCGCTTTGTTTATTGTATGTCGATTCGGAGGAATTCGAGCGCGCTTATAAATCGGGATAGCCGCTTTATCGAAGCGCACCCGGCTAATTATCTCGCTTATAACAAAGGCACGAATTCAATTAAAACTAAATACGCGCCAGCCATAAAGATCGGCGCTCGCGCTCGAAGTTTAATTAAGAGCGACGGAGACACGTACGCCTTCTTAAATTGGCCTCGAGACTCGCGGCAAAAAGGTGGCGCAGCGATTCATCATCGCCCTTTTTGTCGCCCGGCGATTTCATTGTAATTCAGAGATCCGCTCTCTCGCTCGTCATCGGCCGTTTTTCCGCGCGCGGAAATATCAAAGCCCGCTCGCGATAACGAATTTATAACGTCCCGGGGCTTCATTAGCGCGCGAGGAATCCGGCGCGTTTCCAGCCGAAAGCCCGGGGAATCATTATTTCAATCAAAAGCGAATATTTTGCTGGACGCGGGGCTGGTTTTTTGCGACGCTGGGGAGAGTTAAGATAGAGCTGATACATTTATTATGCGATAATGATATGATATAGGCAAGTAAACGTTCGACGTCGGCGGGGCCTTTTTACGCGGTAAATCAATCTCGCGCTGACGTGAGTCAACTCGCTTTATACCAGCGAATTTTTTTTACATTTTCATAAATCATTAGTATATATAGCTCTACGCGCAAGCCTACTACACTATCAAATACCCCGGAACCCAAAAAAACCTGCAATCTTACTCTCAAATTCACGTATACCCAAGCCGTCAGCCACCCCTCGAAAAACAGCTCGACGCCTAACGACAAAAAGAGCCGCACCGCTGCAGCGATCATAACCCGGCGCGTCGTGTTCCTATCCCGGAATTAGCGCCGGGGCGGATTTGCGACAGCTGTGAGACAGCTCCTCGTCATGCGAGGGGCCAGACAATCGTCGCCGCGCGCGCAGCCGCTCTGTATATCCTGCCCAGGCTTGCCTTAATGAGCCGCGATAAAGGACGGAAATTGTAGGGAATGCCTAAGGTTTTACGGCCCCCTCTACAACGCCGATCTTTATTAATCGCGCGGAGGCTTAAAAATAACATTCGCGGGGGCGCTGTTTTCGTTGAGGATTAAGTGTATCACGTGCGGCGGATAGTTTTTTAAATAACGCCGGGGATTATTAATAGTTTTTTGATAAACGGCGCGAAACGCGCCAGCCGTCAAAGAGATACATCATACTCCAGCGCTTATATATATACGGCATACAACAGCCCGGAACGGTCTGAATCCGAGCCGAAATATAAAGGCGAGAGGTTGGCCCGTTTATTTCAGCGCTGGCTCATCGCGCGCCGCGCGCATTACTCTTATATGCTTTTCTGCGCTCGACGATGCAGGGCTTAAGTTCTCGGAGCTCTGCCAAGCGGCGGCGGCGACATCCGCCGCTTTTTACTCTCTCGCCGCGCTTCGCCGACTCCCTCGCTCGGTCTTTCTCTTTATTGGACCTGTCATATGCGCCGCGGAAATGATGGAAGGTTTCTGGGCTCGGTTTATACTGTGGGACTCTGCGGCATGGTGTTTTTGCTAATTGAGACGAGATGTTCTGGGTATTTTTGGATTTTTAGTTGGGTGATTGTGATGCGGGGAAACTAGCGGCTAGTCCCTAAGCGCGAATTAATCTTTCTCTCTAGAAACTAAAAACGTCAGTGCTTCCTCTTCATCGCGTTCCCAGCTCAACGCCAACCGTATCACGTATATACCTTCAAAAAATCCGGCGGCGCTTCTGAAATCTCATTACCAGCCATTCCCAATACACCACCCGTACGCGCGTTACGTAGTTTTCCAAACGCACGCGCCGGTCACGTTCGACTGCCAAGCAGTCGGCAACCCTTTCAATTAAGGATAATTTGTGGAAATTGCCGCGAGGAGGAAAGGCGGAATCGACGCCGACGAGTCTTCCTGTCGGCCCTTTTTCAAGTGCCCGTCCGTTTAATAAGCGCGGGAGGGAGATATGGAATGTATTCAAGGCGTCAAGTTCAATTTGCCGGGGATATTGTTTCTCGCGCGAGCGGCTTTGTTTCTCGCTTTGCGAGTGAGCTTCTTCCGGCACGTACATGCAGGTGTAATTATTTATTACGCAAGGGGCGTGAGGGTTGAGGAAGGAAGATTAAGTGGTTGCCGCGTCGTTGCGTGAATAAGCGATGGATTTCGGCGGGTTGATTGAAGTGGGGGAGTTCGATTTTGCGAAGGTGTGGGTGGTTTTTTGATGGTTTGGGGGAAGGTTAAGAGGTCGATGGCTTGTGAGTAATCTTTACGTTACTGTTCTCTTTCTCACGGCTGATCGCGGTAATTGCGTAACGAGACTTCTGCACTTATAATTGCGGCAGCGAGAGAGAAATAATAAAAGAGAATTGTGGCTCGTATTAAGTTTAACGCTCGACATGCCGTACTTTAAAAGCAGTTGAACCATATACTAAGGTCATCCGAACGAGTAAACGATACAACGTCAAACCGACAATCAAAAGAAACAATCGATGTTATGCCGATAACCCTACCACACTACTCATGAATAATCCAACCTCCCACATTTCAAAACGCTGTCATCGCAAAAAAGAACCAACTCCAAGACACCTCCAACTTATCCAAACAGCCCATCAGCTCCCTACACACGTGCAACAAACGAGCGCGAGCCTAATTATTCAAACCATCGGCCAACCGATCCTATCAATAATAACGATCCCCACATGTACCCACACGCAAAAAAAGTCCCCGCGAATTTCGCCACCGCTCACCTTTCCGAAAAATGCAAATACACCTTCGGCCGTAAAAAAGTAGAAGTACGCGCGCGTCGCTCCGGCGAATCGCGTAAACGAGGCGCCTATTCTCCCCTCGGGCTCCATTAACTTTAAAACGAGAGACAGAGAGCGCTCGACCCGGCTTTATCTTTACGAGCCTTCGCATCCTTTATGTAAAGGCGCTATTCATTTCCACGCCCGCTGCTCGCGCGCTATACGCTCTCTTTTTTTTTCCTCCTTCTTTCCGAGCCCTGGCGCAGCTCGCGCGTAACGACGCGAGTCTTCGGTTTTTCTCGAAGCCGCGATAGCATCATCCGCTGCTCTTTTCTGCGCGTGTGCAAATTGCCGGGCGCCTGTTTCTGAAATTTAAATGCGCGTTTTTCGATTTCGTAAGCGAGGGGGTCTATGGTTTTTCTTATCGCCGGAAACGAGAGCGAAGGGAAAAATCCGTTAGGGGGATAGCTCTGGCTTTTCGCGCGCATAAACTTTGTGAATTTTCACACTGAGGTGTGCGCCGGGCCGTTTTTGCGGGACTGAGGTATTAGAGGCGCGAGCGGAATGTCTGCGTTTGAGTGCAAGTGAGAAGTGTCTTAGAAATTTCATGCGCTCGTTGTGTAATGTCTTCATTGTTCCTTTTCTTATACACTTACCAGAATTATCATAATTCCAACCGCGTATATATAAATCCACGGAAAAGCAAAACACGGAATAAAGCAGCTCGCCGACGTATAAAGAACGACGTATCCCCGGGAAAAAAGCGCGAACGGGGATTTAACGTCTCGGCGGCTAATTTTACGCCGGTCGTTCGAGAAAAGAAGCAACCGTTACCACTTGACGCTCCTACTCCCATCCGCGACAATGAAAATCCCATGACGCGAGTCTCGCCCTGCACGCGCCGAAGAAGATTACTCCTCGCTGTTTGCAGTGAAAACAGCGCCCCCGCCTCTTATTCTTTCCTCCCTCGGATTTGAATTTATAAATTCCCGGACGGAAATAACACTTTCGGCTCTCGCGCACTTCAGCAGGCAAACAAAGGGCCCCATTGATATGTAGGAGCGCGCCGTGTGTATCTTTCGGACCACTCGACTGAGCGCGTGCACCGAGTGAGCTGTTTTCCTTGGGATTCTAATTCGAAGAGCGCCCTTTTATTGCCGATCGGAAGGTCAGAAGCGAGGAATTTTCGGGTGGGCTGGTCAAGTTCTGATTCACGAGTGTCTCTCAGAGATGAGTCAGCCTAGGAAATTTTTATTCGAGACAAGGAAATATATGGCCGCGTGGAATATTCGCTGTAATTTGTTTAGCTCCACTTTCATAGGCGACAGCCTCGCGCTGGAAAGAATTCCGAGTATAAAATCCTGTCAGCCAGTCCATATATATATACCCCAAGCGCTCGATAACCCGAAACTATCGTCTTTCCGAGCGTGAACTTCCTGTCGCTATCCCAGCTCCCGGCGCAAAGTTGACAGAAATAAAGAGAGCTCGGCGCTCCTAGTCCCTCCGTGATTGATCAGAGATATCTCCTTTCTCTCTCTCTTTCTCTATATATAGCCGCTCTTCTAGCTTATCGGCCGCGCGATAAAAATTCCTCGCTCGCCCGACATACATAAACCCGGGCGCTCACCTTCGAGAAAAAGGATGCGCAGAGGAATCCCACACATCGATCGGTCAGCCTAGTATATTTGTCTTGTCGGGCCTCGCCCCTTTTTTAATTTCGTGCAGCGATTTCTTTTTTTTTGTCGGGGAGGGGTACCCTTTCGGTTTTTCTTTGTCTTTGCGCGCCCTTCGGCTGCGTGGGATGGAAAGTTCGGGGCTATTTTTTTTCGGGGGGATGGAAGGGTGAGTTTTACCGTCTGCGCGTGAACGATTTCGGGCGTGATTGCTTTTGCGATTTAGTTGGGGTATATTTTTGCGACGAATGTTTTTAAATAACATTATTAGTCTGTATTATTTATATTCATAGCTTTGATAATATTAATACTGTTTATCTAATGTCATGTCTCTTTTTCTGTTCCAGGTAAGCGAAAATAACACTTATCCACCCACGCGCATAACCCACGAGAGATAAGTGAGTACCTTATTCTTTCTATCAGCAGCCAATAACAAAGCCATCCCCTCAAAAAAAACACCTACACCAACAATAAAACCGTTAACCCCGATATCACCATCCACCCACCCCAATAAAAAAAGAGTAACCACCCTAAAACCGTTCCGCCAGATAACATTAGCTCCGGTTCTCTCGCAATTTCGCTCGATATCCCGGCGCGAGCTTTCGCATCGGCTTTCCCGCCACGTGTTATTTTCATTCGGCTCCCGGTCTCTCTCTCTCTCTCTCCATCTCCTTATTGCTATTCCGGCGGCGCGCTGCGAGTCTACCTCCGCGAGATTGCATTATTTACGTTATTGCGCGACGTCGGCGCGCATCTATTAACCGTCGACGCGCGCGCCGGCTCTGTGAAAAAACATAGCGACCGGGTCGTTAAAGTGTGCATCGCTTATGGATGGGGACCGATGTGGGGAAATGGCTTTTCGATAATTGGGCACGCGGCCGCGCTGATGAGGGCCTGAATATTTCAGGAAGGGTGCGAGTGGCTTTTATTCGTCGCGCGTGTATCGACGTTTGCGACCGACGAGGATTGACGAGGTTGTATACCAGCTGTGATTTACGGCTGAGGCTTTGGTTATGAAGCGCGGGGCTTTTTTGAAATTTTCGAAAAAAAATATTCAGGCTCGCGGGTGGTACTTGGTTCTTTGAGTATTCCTGTGGCTGTAAACGCTGGGGAGTGTGTAGTCGGTTATTACGAGGAAAGTATATAAACAGTCGTTACCCGAGGCTTATAAATATCGAAGCTGACCCTTTATTCAAGTGACAAGTCATAATTCCTCAGTTTTACGTGCGGAAGGAGACAAGATTTTTTTCCCTCTCTATCTTGCCTGAGCGTATTGGAAACTGACATATTTATGCTGCTATTTTAAACGAAGCTCCGCCCATGTGTCAGATCCCAGTAGCTTAAACATTTTTCTACCGGCTCTACTCCTCCTTCTTCGATGCGGACGACGAAAACAGGAAAATATCCGAACGGAGCGTTATACGGCGCAAGTGTGGCGCTTTTAATGCGGCCCTGTGTACGTTTTTGAATTTATATTTTTTGGTTTTCGAGGAAACTGTATTTGCGAGCCGTTTGTATTTGGCGCTGAATTTTCGCTGCCGGGGAGTAAAAGAGTAAATTCTCTAAAGTCTTTTATTTACGTTTAATTGTTAAAATAAACGCTTTGAGGGAGGAATTCGGGAGTTTTTTTATAATTTATTTCAGGAAATTCATGAATCTTTTGTGAGAAATGTTTATTACCGCTGTTTTTGGCACGGTCTGCGTTGTTAATTTCGGGAAAAGGTATTATCGACAGTCTCTCTGTTTTCGCGCATTCTCGCGTTTATTAAACGTAAAAAACTTTTCGTTTGAATATAAACCGCTTATTACAAAACGGCAAACTAAACGTACAGCAAAAAAAGCTTAAATTATTCCATACATTACACAAAGTAGCATTCACTAAATTTCCAACTCCTCACCACTACTTCATCCCAAAAAAACAATCAAATTTTTCTCAAAGCAACCGACCCTCCAACAAATCACTCCAAAAACCAACCCAAAATTAAAACTCCCCAAAATATTCATCAATCGGAACAAGCAACTCTTTACACCAAAGCCAGTCACCGCTCACAGCCTCACTATATACCCCCTTGACATTATCCGTCCGAAATCCTGACGTTTCATTCCGCGTCAGCGGCGCAAAAACGAGAAGCCCACACTTCTCGGTACACCAGCTCTCTGCCGCTTCATTTCCGCGCTCCCAGCAAAGAGAGAGACACTATATAGAGCTCCTACACGCCCACGCGCGAGCTCGGAAATATGTCGTGAGTGCTTGTAAATTTGTCGCGTTTAATGGAGGATCCGCCTTTGCTCCGCGCCAGCGTCCGTCTAAAATAACCGAGGCTTTTCTCGTCGCTTGCTTTGCGCCTTTTAAAGATGGCCCCTTTCATACGCTCAGCCGGCTGCGCGTATGAAACGGAATTTTTAGGGAGGCATTATGAGACTCGCTGCAAGCGTAATGGGAATTTATGGCTTTCTATTTCGAAAAATTTCCGGCGCTTTTCCTCTCGTGCGATCGTCGATTTAGCGCTTGTTATTGAAAGCTTGGTTGCGTGGGCTGATTTTGGTCTAATTCGAGCGCGTCCACCTTGGCTCGATAAATCAGCGGCACTTGCAAAACAAAAGTCGTAAAAAAGTACAGTCACACCGAAACACCGCGCGCAATTTTCGAGGATTTATGTAACTCCACGCTCCATCTGCGAGGAAAAAAAGCGTATCTCGCCAAGACAAACAAACCGACTCGTCGAAGTATCTCGCGACTTTTTCTCCTCCCTTCAGCTGTCATTCGCTATAAGAAAAAAGCCAGCGCGAGAACAAACGAGCCCGTTTCCTAATTTCCTCGGAGAATCGAGAGTCAAACGCCGTTTATCATCGCTCGGCCGTTTAATTAATAACAGCGCGCGAGCGATGCACCTTCCCAGCCATTTATCAGAGGCGCTGCGCAGCCAACGGCGTCTAAGAGCGCGTAAAAAGGAGGCCGCATAGCGCTGCACGGAACTCGCGTTTTGCAATGCTCGGCACGGCCGCGCGAACAGAGCCACACGGCTGCTCGATTTTTCTTTTGTAATCTGCCCTTCGCTCTATTTCTGCGTTGCTGCTGCTGCTTCTTTTGCCTTTTGCGTCTTTTTGGCGCGCAGCTTTGTTCCTCCTTTTTCGGCCGGGCTTTGATACGTGTGCTCCAGTTTCCCCGCTGGCTGCACCCGGCTCGATTTTCTTCCTTAATGAGTGAGCTGCCGAAAATTTTTCGGAGATGCTGCCTTTAATTTTTCCTTTCTTTTATACTCTGGTAATACCGATAATTTCCGGGCTAGAAAGAAGAAAAACATTATTCCTCCCATCGCAACCACCCGGCGAAAGTAAACGTTCACTCAGACATTCCCTTTCCCCGGCAATCTAATCCCCTCACTGGCCACGTCGCATTAGCATTCATCTCCTTTGTACCTCATCCTCGCATCCCTCTGCGTCCTTCTTTCTCGCGGCGGGAGTAATTAGAAATTGTGTATCCTCCCCAGCGCCGGCAGACGGTCCAGCCTAATTAACATGTCTCGCGCTCTCCTAAACCTTCCCTCTCTCTTTTCCCGGCGGTATTGTAATTTATTAATAAACTGCAATCTCGGCCGCGGCAGCAGCAGCCCGTGGGACTCGGCCTGAGAATATAAGCACAGCCAGTCTCGTTAGACGGAGGCGTCATACTCGCGGGGGATGGACGAACGAAGACGAGGTTAAGTCGGCGGATGGTGGAGAGAGAGAGGGTTTGTTATTTCTGTGAAGGAGGCTATTGTTTTATGGTGCTCTGGGGGTGATTTGTGTTTTTATGAGGCGAGCGGTTATGAGTGGGATGTTGCGAAAGTATGTAATAGTCGCGGTTTTTTAATATTCCAGAGCGCTCTGGGTTACATTATTAGTAGCGATCGACTGTAGTAACGACGTTTTTCGCGAAACAAGCCACTTCGTCAATTTATCAAGGGAACGACCCAGTTTAGCGAAACGTCGCCAGTTGTATAAGTCCGCCGCGAAGTACACCGCGGGATAGGTACACAAGCGCTGATTGATATATGGCGATAAAGCCGGCGATTTCAGCTAACACACATACCGGTTATGCAAAGGATAAAACGTTAAAGTAGTCGCGGCCGGGTGATGTATGTCTCAGTCATTGATAAAGCGGCCTCGCCGGAGGAGCTGGATTTTTGCGAGGTTGCGCAATGTCAATGTTTGATAAAGCCCGCCTCCGCTGACTTTCCAGATAGAGCGGGTAATTGGGCATGAACGCGGCGGCGCTCGCGCGACGGGTTTAACCTACTTATGAGTTTAATCTGCTGTTACGTAATTCATTGTAAGCGCAAAAATCTGGGACTCCGTGATTATAGGTGGGTTGGATTTTACTATCGGATGAAAAGCTCGTGGTTCATTTTGCTTACTCTGTAAAAATAGCATCTTCAGTAGCTAATACCTTTCTAGTTTCCAGACCGAGTACCTCAGAAGCCGTTTTAAAATCATCTCTACCACATTATTCCAAAAACTCATTCAAACAATCGCCATAAAAAAAATCAAAGCAGCCAACTCACGTCGAACAATGACATATCGATCGCTCACCCAGCCGTGAAGGTGGCACGTACGCGCCTCGTAATAATTCGGTTCCCCTTTTTTCCACCCAACAACAACAAAAAAAAACTCCGCTTCCAGGAAGGTAACTAGCCGCTCGTATATACGATCGTTTTATTCATGTATACGCGCGCGTCGCTTCTCGTTTTCACGGCTGGCCGCCGCCGCCTTGGCGGAAACCTGCTGCTAATGTTTACAGCGAGGATGACGGCGCGGCTCCTTATATCCTTTTTCTTCGCCGCGAAACAGACTCTACATGCATAAGCGCTCCGCGATATATCCCCGCAAGTGCGCCAAGTGCTTTTTTTTTTGGACGTATAGAAGCGTAACATCGCCGGTGCACGTGGAATATTTATTAAGGGCCGGGTCGAATCGGAATTTATGAGGGAGCTGCCCTAGCTATGGTAGAGTTAATTGTCGCTCCGCCGCTGAGCCGCATTAATATAGAAAGGGATTAAACGAGCTGCAGTTTCAAGGCGAAAGCTTTTGTGTTGCGCTGGAAAAAAGCAGCGGGTAGTACAAACTGTTAACACTTTTTGCCGATATGACAAACAGACAACGTCCATTACTCGCAACAGTTAAAGTCCGTGTCGCTCTTCGGGTTACATATCCCGTTAAAAATAAAGCAGACCTCCGGCCTCCTCCGGCCACGCCTACGCGTGTAATTCTTATTCAACAAACTACAGCGCGGCTTGAATCGTTTTTTTTATTTAACACACACACAGGGCGCGTAGCTGGCCCGATGCCGCTAAACTACCTTCGCGTTTGTCCTGCCCGCAGAACTAATCCCTTCTGCTATATATACACGCGTATCGCTTACACAGCCTGCTTTTAATTCTCTCTCTCCTTTCTCTTCCTCCTCTCGCCGAGTGGGCGAGACGTACAAACTCGCTCGCGAAATGATTTCGCGCCTTTTTGCTCGGCGACAGCGCGCCGCAATAATCGAGGGGAAAAGAGAGAGTGCGGAGAACTGGTCAGAGAGAGAGACAAGCTTTTGTGCGCGAGTGAGTTTCTGCTTCTTGCCGGCGTGTGGGCTTACATAGAAAATCCGCGAGCGAGTTGGATTTATTTACGAGCAAGAGAGAGAGAGGCGGAATGAAATTCACTCCGTTTTCTATTTGCGCGCGGATTGACGAGGCGTGTGAGGTCGAGCGCGCCGCGAGAGCTTGATGTATGGAGTCGTTGTGTCGCGGAGCTTTTTGCCGGGCCCGCTGGAAATTGAAATATTCCGCGGGTGCCGGTTATTTCGGTTTTTTCAGGCTCGAGTGGATAAAGTCGCGGGGAGAGCATTGTTTTAGTCGAGAGAAGTTGCCGGAATGTGGAGAGGATTCCGCGATGAAAAATGTGGGTGTGTGTATATGGTTATGTATGAGCACTTGTCGTTGTTCGAGTTGGAGTGCAGTGCGAATGATAAATTTTTGTGGTTATCAATTAACGTTGAGTGACGCTGGAAAATGTATTCTAGGGGATTGGAAATATTCGAGGCTATGAAACAGGTCGATAAAATGACGCAACGCGCTTATTAAGCCGCTACGGCACACTTTAATTCTAGGTAATATAAAGTCAATGAACAATTCAGTATACCAGATAAACGAGAATTACTAGCATTCGTCAGCGCCTATACACTCTCCGCGTCCCAAAAATAAAAGCCACTCTCACAAAAGTTAATTTACAGCCCTCGCCCCAAGCACCTCCGCAGCCCGTATAATTAAAATAGTTCCCAAGTAATACAGCCACTATACCAATCCAACTTTGTTTCCTAAGACTCTCACCAGCGCGATCGGCCTCCCTTAATAAGTAAACAAACGCCGAACTACAACAGCTCCTCCCGCACCCCTCATCCTCCGCAGCAATATAACAGAGCTCGGCGCGTCTTCATTAATTTTACGACACGCCGAGAGGAACGAAAGAGAAACACAAACGCGCGACACGCTCCGACGTCTACAGATATACATACGGGCCGAGAGCTAATTTCTCCGTTTTTCGTATGGCCCTTATCCGGGGCCCGGATCTCCCTCGCTCGAAAAGTGAGTCGTCGCGTTCGGGAATCGACTTTGATCGGCGCGCGAGATGCTACCTTTATCTCTCTTGCCTCTCCGTGAGTGTATACCTATACACACACGCTCGCACAAGTATATCTCGAGCTGGATCTCGCATCTCCGGGTAAGAAAGCGCCGAGATGCATACCGTTAATCCTCGACTCTCGGATTTCTTCCTCTCTCCTCTTTTTTTACGGCTCACGCTTTTGACACCCCGCCAGTGCGAGAGAGCGAGCTGAGCGTCACGACTGCGTGTGTGCATTATAACCCGTCCGAGAGGCTGTTTTTTTTTTTTTTTATTATTGCGGCCGAGAGCCAGTTCGTGCAGGAGAGTGAATTAATGCGTTTTCGAGGATAGGAGAGAGATTTTCTTGGGAGGCTCTTTTGTGGAGGCGCGCTGCTGATGCTATTTTCATTTGTGGTCGCGTTAGCCTTTTGTGTGGGTTTGAATGCTTGATTGATAATTTTAAACTTGAGGATTGACCAATGGGAGGTGAAATTTACAATTTTTCATCTTAATTTATGCCCGTGGCTGTTGTAATAGCGCTTTTAATTTATTCCCCCGTGCGACTAATCGCTCTGGGAAAAAATGACTTATAATGCCGGCGTTCTGTTTCGGCGTCCGCTAATCCCACTCGCTATACGAGAACCGTTTATCCCTCATAAATTCGCCTGTCAATTAAAGAAATTAATAAATGAGAAATACGATAGTCCATTAGAATTCCGTTGGATTCCCCGAACTCCGCCGTGAAAAAAAAAGAAACCGGACGATTTTTGTAAAATCGTGTTTACCGATCGGCCGATATTCAAAGCACTTTTTTGCGCGTCCGAACCATCAACCACCGACGACAACTAGCAGGCACAACACTTTACGGGACCTCGTCGATCATATCTCATATTTATGCGAAAAATTAAAAACCGTGAAGAAAAAAAAAGGAGCCGATCGAGAGAGGATCCGTCTATTCGGAGCGGCGCGATACGATCTATATCGTCCAAACTCTACCCGGGCGTTTTCTGACGCCCAAGGCGCGATCTCGGCTCCCGAAAAAGAGAGACCCGGGGCCAGAATATCGTTCGCCGAAGGGAAGTCGACGAGGCGCGCTCGAATTAATCGGCCGGAAAGCCGATCGTGATCGGTAATTAAGCGTCAAGTCAAGAATTTTTTATTCCTTTTGATCCCACGCGGCTTCCAGTTCGCCTACTGTTTGCTGGACGTTTTGTCAGTTGGTATACTTTCACGCCGCGGTGGTTTGTCGAATGTGAAATTCCTGTTAAACGTATTAGAGGAATCGTTCCCGGTATTTCACGGTACACGATCTGGCTGATGGATTTTTCGACCGGCAGGTCGAAGAAGTCATTTGTCAATGCCGATGGACCAGCCCGTTCCTAGAAATGAATTTTCATATCGTAATTAAATTCATTTAATCATCGACTCCATGATTAATTTCATATCGGTAAACCATTACCTTCTACAAATCGGCCGATCTCCAGCCCTGTTTACTCTCAACTCCACTACGCTCACGACATGTCCCAACAATAAGCCGTAACAATAACACTTAACGGCAAACCAGCTCCCCCATCGAAATTACTATACTTTCTCAACTCGCTCAAATCGCGAAAGCCCCACACAGCCCACCAAATAAGATATTATACTCCGGAATAGTCGCCGGCAGCTAGGCGGATCTCCCAGGAAATCCGAATATCTCCGCGAGCAGGCGCCGTCTCTCGTTAGAGCCTGGAGATAGCATCGCGTCCTTACGCCTTAGACACAGAGCCGATTAACCGCGCGTTTATTTGGACAATTTAAAGCCGCTCGCGAGACAACAATCGGGGATCTCTCGCTGGCCCGCGAACAAAGACTGCAGATATATGCGCGCTGGGTGAATAGGAGGCTAGGGGTGGGGATAAGTAAGATGGAGATAGAGAGCTGGCCAGCGCAGCGCACTCGTTATGGAGATGAGGAGCACGCTTGGGCCACCGGATGCACAATGCTCCAGCTTCTTCCTTTTTTTTTTCCTCTTCGCTCGAGCGAGAGCTGGACTCTCTCGGCGCAATAATCCAAATATGTTTTCGCTGCGCGCAAGCGGCCACAACAAAACGCTCTTATAAATGTTTATCATCAATTTGAATATTATCTGATGCGAATGGCCGGGGTAGCCGAGCATTCGACGCCTCGTGTCCTCCGCTCGGGAGAGATGAGTGATTGCGCTCACGACGACGGCCGCACAGAGATGGCTGGCTTTTATTTTTTTCGCTCCTCGACCGTCGTGCGCTGCTCTCGGCTATCTTGATTTCTATTTTTAATTTCTCCCGGGGCTCTCTGTGGTATCGGAGAGTCATCGTTTAACGCGAGCGAATTACGCTTTTGGTAGGTCTCTTGGGCGAGTTACACAGTGGGGGAGGGGGCATGTATATCGATTCTTTTTTTGCGTTTGACCGTTTGAAATTCCGATGACGGATTGAATGTGTGTGCGTGTTTTTTGTTCGATTTTACGTCTGTAGTTACAGGATCGCAGGCGTCAACGGTATTCCTGTCAAAGACCTCCGTGAAACGGTATCGGTTTCGTTTGACACGTGGCCGCTAGTAGAGAGGACGTTGTAGTAGATTAAAAGATTTGCGCGAGTAATGAAAAATGTAGGCTATCGAGAGCGTTATTTATAAAGGCGTTCCGCGCGAAGTATTGCGATGCTTTCGCAGAGAGGGACTAGCGCGTTCTTTGACAATTTTTTCACCTTTTTTTCCCACGAAGGATGAAAGAAATGATTGAAACGAGCAGGGGAATTGGCTGTGTAGAAAGAATATTGGAATCGTTCTATTTATCCTCTAATTGATTGGATTTTTAATTGCCTTTTTCTACTTTCTGTTACAGGTGAGTTACAAAACCAGCCGCCTCGCAGGTCACGTGAGTCCATCGATTCCATTACAAACACCCATCCCAGCCAACCACACAAAGTCCGTTAAAAGCCGGCAATTGGTACCTTAAACTAGACGAGAAACTTTAACTCGCGGTAACGAATCGCTCGACTCAAGCTTTCAACGAACTCACACGAAAGCCAGCCTCGCGCACACCCCCTCTTATCAGTCCAGCGCGATCGCTAACGAATTAAACAAAGCCCGCGGCACGGCAACGTGAAAAAGTAACTCCCCGGCGCACGTACGGACGACCGAAAGTTTCAAGTTCCTCCGCGGCGGGGAAAAATAAGAAAATCGCGAGAGCTAAGACGGCTTCCGGCGCCCGGCGAGCACGTAGCCCAACGTGCGCGGGGGCGGCCGGCTCGCAGAAAGAAAGATAAGGAGCGCCGCTGCGACGCGCAGAAATGCAGGGCTGTATAGCCCTTGATTTACGCCGGCGGCCTGGGAGTGCCTCGTAAAAACCCGGCGACGTGTCGATGAGAGGAATTGTTCTTTTCCGCGGTGATCGAAATTCCATAATTTCGTCTTTGCTGTTATTTTTACATCGCGGAAAAACATCAGCTGCGAAAATCCGAGCTTTCGTCAGCGCATATAAAATAAAAATTACACGTCGCAGCGCGTCTCTGCCGGCCGATACAAAAACCAATCTCCGAGGAGATATGGAAAAAGTTTCCGTCGCGCGCTTTGCGTTCCGCTTGTTACCTCCGCGCTTTGTCTAGTAAAACAACATGTTTATATTCGAGGCGCTCTGTTCTTTTTCAGCACGTCGATCCGTAAAATAATGCGCGAGCAAATTTTAAAATTTAGTAGCGGCGTGCGTACTATGAAATAGCGCCTGCTATTTCATTCGGAGCAGCGTGTCACCTCGTATCCGGCTTCGAACCTCTTTTCTCTGGGTCCGCGTAAAAATCTGGAAAAACAACGAGCTCTGCGATAGCGGGGCAAAAAACAGCCGAGAGAGAAGGCAAAGAATAAACGGCATCGCGCACCGCTGGCTCTTTTCGTAGAGCGCGAAGCTCATATTGTGCGGTTAGCGCGCGTGCATATACAGTGATCGATCCCTTTGCGCATCCGCCAGCGTCGCCGGATTAACGGGGCGATTTTTCATGCGAGCGAAACTTGGCTCGGAGAAGGAAGCGGCTTGATTTAGTCGCGGAAGGGACTGTTTGCTCGAGTTTTAAGTTTCTGGGTAGGCGAGGTGGAAGCGATTTTTTTTATAGGTTTTTTATAGAGTGTTGGGTTTGCGCTCTGCTTGGGATAATTTTGTTTTTAGATCGCACGGGGATATCGGCTTTAAGGTGAGAGAGAACGTCTACGTCGGCTTTAGTAGAGCAGGGTTTTGTTAACTTTTTTGTGCTTTCAATGCTGAGAGCAAGATAAAATTATTTTTGCGAAATGGTTTTTCCCGGGCTAAAAATGAAAGAAAAACCGAGAGGGGAAAATATTACAGCGGCCCAGATTGCAATTGTTTAAAAACTGGATTTCTATTTTTAATGACGAGAAATCCCGAAGCTCCGTAGAACAGAACCGAAGTACGCGAGCGGAATTTCTACCAGCATTAAAAAATAAATTACTAAAAAATAAAAAATTGTAATTAACAAACACTCGCTACGAACAAAATAAAAAAATCCTCACTTCCCAATTCGCATACATGAACGAAGATCCTCTCATTACATCCACCCACGCACTCTTCACTCTCCCTTTCCTCCTCGCTTCATAAACCGCGCGATTGTTTTGTCCGGGGGGCGCGGGAGATGATGCATGGCTCGGGCCGATTGATACACAGGCGGCGCATATTTCGCGCCGCTCGCGCCTGTAATTATACGCGGACGTAATTTATGGGCCGTGCACGCTTAGCTAACTCTCGCGTAGGAAAGAAGTCGTATGGATATATACAGTTTCGCGCTCGCTCGCGCGCTTTCGGTGGGAAATATCGTTGTTATTTCTCCGGCTAAGGAAGAAGAATGCGAGAGGCCTGGGATGATTGTAATTGGGCTCATGGTCGTGCGCCTTTTTATCTTGCGGGGGATTGTAAAAAAGGCCGAGTGGCTTTATGGGGCTGCGTTACGGGATGCTGGCTTTGCTGGCGGAAGAAATCGGCGCTGGGAATTATAATTGGAATAATTAATAGGATACTTTGCGCGCGCCGTTACAATGCCTCGGTTGTTGTTTTTTTTATCTGGTTTAACGTATAACCGAGGCGGGCCAGTCATCGCGTTTTAACAAGATTTTATAATCCGTGATTCATCTGAATCGACAGTCGACGTAACAGCAATCTACGACTCTCCGTTTTTTCTCCCCGCGCTCACAAAAAGCGAGAGAATCCCGGCCGAAAAAATCCATAACAGATTCAATTCCGGCGTTAAATTACGCGCACGAACGAAACAACGCGCGGGTAAAACGGAACAAAAACCAGCCGAAAATAAAAAAAAGTGTACGCACAACCGTTACAGAGGCCGCACGCGAGCCTCGAGTTGATGCGGCCCGGCAGTGCACCAAAAGCCAGAGAGAGAAAGACACACGCACGTGAACATTCCTGAATCCAGTTTCTCGAAGCGCGATGCATTCCGGGATTCACCGATCGCTATCTGGCTTATCCCGACGCCGCTCGCTTATATATAACGAACGAGTTTACAAATGAACGGGCCTCGCGTGTAACGATTATATTTTTCGGAAAGCTCGCCGTGATTTGTTGGCCGGCTTGTAATCGAGGCCGATTTCCCGATGGCCCCGCGTGTGTGTACACACAGCGGAGTGTTGAAGAGCGTTAGGGTATATAATTAGGCGCGCGGCGGGAAAGATTAATTGTTTTCTTTGATTCGCTGATTGATCGCTGTTTGCGGTGAGATGTTAATTTTCCCGGCGCGTCTATCCATTACAACTGTACATAATTACCCAGCCGCGAGGAATTGATTCGTAAATTGTAACTGATGAAAATCATCATTAAAACGACGTCTCCTGCCAAAAAAATCTCGATTCCCATAGATGTACTCGAGCTCTGGCTTACATAGGTTCGATGCACTTTTTGCTTAGCGACGATTACGTTAATTACCTCCTATAGCTATTCAGTCCGATCTCTTTCATCGAGCGGCGAACTATAACCAAAATAATCGACTTTCACTGCGGAGCGGCTCGCTGAAAAAGCCAGAAGCCGGATTAAAGCGCGCCGGGCAAAAAACGGCCGGCCTGTTATCGGATATATCCGTAATTAATACAAACGAGCCGACCGCGGCGATGTACAGTTAGAATCGAGCCGCGCTCTCGGAAAAGCGAAAGCTCGCGCATTAATCGCGTCTAATTTCGCGTCAATTTGTTGCGACTAATGGCGCGCGCTTCTGTGCGTGGGATTAATCGGCTGGTAATTCGATGCCTTTTTTTTCTCTCCGTGCGAGATCGCCGATTAAAACGGCGAACGGGAGCGTTTTGAGGTGGCTTAATGCGGGAATCTTGTTGCTTTCGCGGCGTCGAGCGGGTTTTTTGCTAGGCGCGCTGTTGCGGCGTTGCGTCAGGGTTGGAGATTGATAAGTAAAGACGGCGCTGAGTTTTATCTCAGATTATGCACCGTAAGAAAATGTTTCCATTTTTTGTCCCTCCGCATTGCCGAAACTATTATTAATCAACCGATCGTATTAACGTATCGCAATGCGCCTCGTCGATACAAAAATTCGCGCGTGTAGGTACACGCCGCGCTGGCGGCTCGCTTACATACGTACACGTATGCAAATGCCGGCGCGTGTTTCTCTCCTTTGCGCTCGTGTTCGCTCGGCGTGCGTACACAGCCGCGCCGAAAAAGCCGGTGTAGATGAGTTATCGGCAGCGCGAGCAAACCTGCATCGTCGCGAGTTGCGTGAAAGGGTAGAAAAGTGACAAAGCGGAGAGAAAAAGCGGCCGGGATTAAATAAGCGATTTGCTCGGTATTTTCATGGCTGATTATCCGCGTTAAACTCGCGTCATTATCTAATTTTCTAAAAGCCGTTATCACGGTTATTCCAGTCGGCGAGCGGCTAACAGCAATTCTGCTAAAAAGAGCTCGAGGGCGTGAAGAGGCTATATACATGCTTGGAACATGCCGGATTTACAGCGTCTCTCTCGGGCGTACTGGTTTTACATTTATTTAGCTGTGCGTTTTTTGTGCTTGTTATTATTTACATACGTAATGCGATCGTACGTGCGCAAATGTACATCTGTACGTCGGGGCACTTAAATTAATTGACTGCGCGCGCTCTGCGCGTCTCTCCGCTTTAAAGCCGACGTGTTTCATGCGTTTTCTGTATGGAGCCCTTTTTACTTTTATTCGTGTACCGAGCGATGGAAATAACGTACTCGAGGAAATGAATGACAGCCGTCTGTGTGTATCGGCTCGCTCGAAATCCCGTAATATTTCAATACGTTAAGAGCAACCGTAGGCTATATATACCGCTTTGTACTGTTATCGAATACGCCTTTAAAATATTAAATTATTATCTCCGAATTGACAATAACGCATACCGTTACACAACCCCCACCCAAAAAAACCATACCCAAAACCGTCACTCCCCAACCTCCCATTCTCGCCTAATGAAACCATATTAACCCTCACCTCGCTCCGCGTAAATCGGTAGACGCGCGCGCACACACGCACGCTTAGCCGAGTGAATTATTAACGCGGCCGCGCGCCGTTATCTGTCGATGATTCAGCCTCGCGTGCGCCTCGTCGCCGGGCTTCGATGTATATATACCTGCGAGCGCTCGAGGCGCCTTATCAGGCCGCTCGATTATTTCTGCCTGAACTGTGTAGGTGCGTGCTCGTGGCGTAACTCTCTCTCTCGCCCTGGCTTTCGATCGAAATTTAAGCGCAGCTGTCGCGCGCCGAATCTTCGGCTGCCGATCGTTTGCGGCTAATTTAATTTGGCGGAGGTGTTGAGGGCGCATCGATGATGCTTTTTCGTTAATTAGGGAGCCGGGCTGGTTTGTGTATGGAAGGTATTTTTTTAAGGGTTTATTAGACGACATTCGTATGCGGGCTTCTAAGAGGCTAATTTAATTAAGAGTTTATTCGGCCGTTGCGTTTAACCCCGCTCGTATTTTAAAAATGCATATAAAATTCGTAATTTTTAATGGGCCACTAAAAATCCGAGATTAAATCCCAGACTCTCGCGCGCTCGGCGCCTCCGCGCATTTAAATACTAATAAAGAAAGTTCATTTTCATAAAGAACGAGAGGAGCTCGAGCACAAAAACCTCGACCCCGCGAGAAAACTGCGGGAGAAAAAACAGAGAACGAAAACGCAAGCTTTACTATGAAGTCGTGCGCAGGCGCATAACCTACGAGTAACCGGTTTCACGTATATACATAAGCGCATTAATTATGAATTGTTCGTTCCGTTCGGATTTTTCTGCTTTCGCCGCACGCGCGGCTGGATTAATGACCGAAAAAGTCCCGAGTCATTACGGTGCGAGTATATATAACGTAATGCGCGACTTTAAATTCGTGCGGTGATTTCGAGTCTAAATAGACGCCGGCCGGATAAATAAACATAATGCGGAGGCCAGAGCGGCCAGCGTGGCGCTTTTGAAAAATCGTGGAGAAACCAGTTTTCGGCTTTGCCGTTCGAATTGTACGGCTGTAGCGCGTGGCACTTTGGATTGATTTTAAGTGAAATTCGAGACTGCATTGTAATGACCGGTCGTTAATTTTAGGCGACGCCGTTATCGTTTTTTTCTCGTCCGCTCTGGGATTTATCGTATTTCATATGTTGCATATGTATGGAATAACGCGTAATTTATACTGCAACTGTGACGGAGTCCTGCTGGTTTTCGAAACAGTTGACGTGTTCATTCGAAACGGCCGATAAAATATATTCCAGAGGCATTCCGCGCATTTCGTTTTATTTATATTCCGCTCCATTTCTGACGCGATTAAACCCGCCGATATATCGCGCGTTACACAAACGTTGGAAATCTCAGGAATCAATCCTCACCGATCATTAATATTTTTCGCAATCATCCAGCTAAAAGCCAGCAGCGCAGACAAACACGCCCTTTTTTCCGCTCTGTATCCCGCCTATACCCAGCGGAGCGCGTCGAGCTATATACAAAACAACCAGGAATAACCACACCGCTGCATCTCCGCCGCGCATTCCCCCAGATCACCGCGCGCAATTAGCTGTACCTGACGCACACACACACAAGTCCATCCATAAATATAAAAAAAAAAAAGCAAACGCTACTCCACGCGCATCGATGCATCGCACCGAGCCTTTGTGCCGAGTCGATGCACTTCCGGCCTGGCGTGTCTAAAAGCCAATTAGACGAGGCCATCGTCCCCGCGCTTGCCTATGTATGTATCCTCTCTGCGACATCTGGCTGCTGCGCGCTGCACTCAGCGCGCGTCAATCGGGATGTGACGTAATTGGCGTAATTGCTTTTACGTGTATAGCCGCGCGCGAGCTAGAATCTTCGATTTCCATTTGACGGATTTGACGGCGAAACCGCGTTTGTCACGCGATCTTTTTGACTCTGGGGGCAGGCGCGTTAAGTAGCGGGAAAACGGAATGCTGATGAGATGGATTCTCGTGACGGGAGCGTTTGGGAAAGTGCGTTGGGCAAGGGCTGAGCTTGGAGTGTCAGGTCTGACTTTGAGTAAGAAGATTATAGGATTCTGCTCGGCGATCGCGTAGATTCCGATCTACGACTGGCAGCCCGGAGATCTGTCTCACGCGACAATATTATTGACAGCTGGAAAATTGAAATTCGAAAAAAGAAAGAAGCGTCGAAAAAACCAGAGCGGCTTTCGAGTTTACGTTTGATTACAAAAAAAGAAACACGCCCTCGACGCTCTTTCGTAGCCGCCCGTAAACAAATTCCACTCCCGCGTTTCTTTGTATTATATACCGTTGCGTCGTGTAATGGCTCTCTCGCATCCGCGCATATCACCCGGAGCGTCATCAATTTCGCGCACGCGAGTATATCTCGCGATATCCGCGAAACTTGCCTCTTCCGTTATGCTCTTCCCCTTTTTTCTCTCCTATACGCGCTGCGCATTTTAAGTCTCCCGCGGTCCCTTAATTACCCTCGCTGTATATACACCCCCTCGTTTTTTTTTATTCGTGCGCTCGTTAACGAGGAGGGGCAGAAAATGAAATCAAGCTGGTCCGCGTAAAAACGAAACGAGGACTAGATTATGGCGGGCTCCGCAGCTGGGAATTAAGGCTTCTTTCGCGGAGTTAACCGAATTGTTTCGAATGGGGCACGCGAACTCGCAGTTTTTGCGCGGGAGTTGAGCTCTCGGTTTTTGCGTAAACGCTGGTACGGATTTAATTTCGGAGAGGTTGGAGCGAGGGTGATCTTTGTTGCTGAGTTTAAAGTCAAGGGGTTGAACGGCAGTGGATTAGAATAAGGGAAGTTAGCGGGTTTGGATTAAAGGGAAGATGGAATGAGGAGAGTCGTTAACTGGAGGGAATCAATAGTAATGTTTGTCGACGAATTGATTCAAGTGTAGTTAAGATTTTCGAAAGAAATCGTTGATGATTAATGGTTGTCCGTCATAGAATAGTAGATTGGTATGTAAATATGATAAAAATTATACACATTTGACAGAAGAAAAATTGCTCGCAAATTATCCAGCGATCAGTAAACGCATAAATAAGCCGTAACGAGGGTAAATAATCTAAAGCCGAACAAACACCAGATTCCCAAAAATAAACCACTCTCTCACAAAACGAATTATATCCTGTAAACAAGAAAAAATACTTCCGCCAGTTAAACTAGTCGCCCCACATACCCAATAAACCAGCAACCATAAAGATAAATCAACCAATCGCGCTCAAACATCGCGCCCCGAAAATAGAACCGAAAAAACCTCTCCGAACAGCGATAAAAACAAAACGCACGTGCACACACAGCAGGAATATCGAGAAACGGCAGTCGAAAATTTCGCGATCCGCCGGAGATGCAACCGAGCACGTAGCTCCGCGAAAAAATACGCTCCCCGTATACTCGGGCGCCGGAAATTGAAGAAGCGCGCGAAATTATTTATAGCCCGGCACGTACGCGCAATTTTCATATTCCGCGTGTACTTTTTTTTCCCCTCGCCGATGTAATTTTCGCCGCGCGTTTTCATATTGTCGCGCGAGAGCTTTTCTTTAAGCTCGCCGGGGCCTCGCTGAATTACGGCGGACTTTAATGGTCTAGATAAAAATCGAAGTACAGGGCTGTAGTCGCTGTACGTGTGTATCGCTGCGGGTATGTGTCACATCCTTTCCGACCTTGTAAGTTAGCCTGTCGCCTTTACCTTTTTTTTTTACGGATGATTAGTGACTTTTGTTCGTGAGTAGGCGCGCTTTCTTATATAGGCGCCCTTTTCGGCCGCTGAGTTATGGGCTTAGAAATTTATTGCAAGGTCGCGGGATCGCTTTCGCCTGAAATTATTAATTCGAGAAACAAGGTTAGGCGCGAATTTCATCTCGGAATGATAAAGTCGGGACGAAAACGCCTTTTTCCCGAGCGGAGTAATTTTACTCCAAAGCGAGCGGTAAACCCCAGAGATAACGGCGCAATTTTGAACGGCGTCCAAAACGCAGGCAGAAATTTCGGCCTCTTTGCTTTTCTCCTATCTTCGAAATTCAAGAAACTGCAAAAAGGGCTTTTCCTCTGCGGGAGCTAGACCCTCGGCAAGCAAGCCAATATTGGCCGGCTCGGAGTTCAAAGCTCTCCCGGCGATGTGTATATAAAACGCTCCGCTTTTTCCGCGCGCGAGACAAAAGCGCGCAACCACCACCCGCAAAGCTCGCCTTGTCTCTACTATCCCTTTACTCTTACGGATTGCGTTTTCGTCGGGCGGTTAGTAGTTTTTGCGGCTGTTCGCGTGATTTCGCGAAAAACGAAGCCGTCGATAAAAAGTTGGAAAGTAAAGATTCGTATAAATATCGTCTCTATAATAACCATTTCCGTGATTCCAATTTAGATGGAAGAGCCTTTTCATCGTCCGCACAAATAACCATATCAAAATTAGATTATTCCCACACGCAGCTCCATTGTTTATCATTGAATTAACGTCCGCTCCCACAATCTCCCGATCTTTCATTTTCTGTCTGTCACTATCTGCCCATTGCTCTCCCTCCCTCACCCCAGCCGTCTCCTCTTTTTTCATTCTCTTCTCTCCTCTTTATTATTCTCCCGCTGACTTTCTCTCTCTCTCCTCTTCGCGAGCGCGACCCAATCTACGTCGGCGGCGCTTGAAAAATTATGACCGCTGGGAAGGAGCAGCAAAGATTAGTCCCAGAAGAATGGCCCCTCTCGGATAAATTAGATGCGCGCTCGCGCGTCGAAGAGGAGAGGAAGAAAAATAAGAGAGAGCCCAGCGCTCCCAGGTATATATTCGGGGCCGGGAGGGTTATTAAAATTTTACCGACTCGTTTATTTCGAGAGCGCGCCCAGCTGGAGCTGGATTAGTTTAGGGTTGACTCGACTTTTCAGAACTTCCCCTTTATAACTTTTTAATATGCAAACGCGATATCCAAGTGTAAAAAGGGGGGCCCCGAGAGTTGGCGAATCGTTTCTTTTCAGCCGCGTCTTATTAACTTTACGATTCGCGGTGAATTAGCGGCTTCGGGCGCTTCTAAATGACGCGTCTCTGTGGAATTCTCGGGATATAATAAAGCTGTATCGCATACGTTAACACAACACGCGGACATTTAGTTATTAAAAATATTTCCATTCTCAGCTTTAACTACAGCCGGCGCAGATTTGTTTTCGTATCGTAAAACTGGGTAACGACGTTCGGCGCAAACAAAACGCGCCTGTGCCCGAGTTTCCCTTTAATTACCGGCTGCCGTAAAAAAAGAAGCCAACTCGCGACTTGCTCTGCGCGCGCGTTTTTTCTCCCTCCTCTTTAAAGAGTCATTCCGCGATATACATATTTCTCGAGGGCGAGAAAAAAGGAGAACGCAAGGGGAACCCTCGCATGTCGCCGCGAAATCGAGCAAAAAAGCCCGGCATAAAAGTGTTGCCGGCGCGCGCGCGCGCGACTCACGCTAAATACAAAATGCGCGTGACTCGAGGCGGCCGACACCCGACTTCAAGCTCCTCTCGAAATTAAATTTTAATAAAGGCGCCGATCGATCCCACAAAAACTCGTCCTCGAAAAATGCGGATTAACCAAAGGGGACGAGTGCCGGTGGCCTTCGACTGGTTAGCTGTGTGTGTGTGCAGTGTCTCAAGGTGATATTCGCGCGCGGCTGCACTGCGACAGTTTCTTCTTCCTTTTCTGTTCTTACCGAGAGGCGCGCGGTGTTCCTTTGCAGGCTGCGGTCTCTCGCCGGGCCGAAGTGTTGGCTTTCGCGTCGAAAAGTATCGTTTTAAATCCCGATACGGATACTTGGCCTGCAAAAAAGTGGTTTTAATCTTATAAGAAACTCATTTGCATACCGACAACGTAAGTTAAGCTCGTTTTTTGTTTAATGTAAATATCGCGCCGAGGTATCAGTTTTACGCCGATGAATCTGGCTTGTTTTATGACGCATAAACTCCTTGTATTATATATTAATATCGTTACGAGATTTTTACAATATTGTGCCAATATTGATTTAATATTTGATAGCCGCTCCTCAACCTAGTCCATAAACATTTCAAGTTTTTCCGCTCGTCCTTTTTCGCAACTGCAAAACTGAAAAAGAAACAGGGTTAAAATAGCAACATAATGCATTACTTGGCAATAAAACAGCGTGGAGTCGCGAAAGCAGTGCACAAAACAGGGCGCTCGGGCATCAGCTCTTAATTATTCCGCGAAATCACATTCCGGCCCTACAAAAGCGCGTTCCCGTCCTTTCGTGGCACCTCTCCGTTCTCCTTTTTCTCTCCGACGCGAGAAAAAACGAGGAGCGAGCGAAAGAGCGCAAAAAGAAAGATCGGACTGCTCGATGGACTTCGCCACCTTATAGCCAGGCCGGCGCGATCGGCTTGTCGCAGGTGTGATCGTGAAAGACTATTTTTCTCTTTCAACTCCCCCCCTCCATTCTCGTTCAATTTTTTCTCGCCCCCACTCTTTCTCTAACTACTTTTCTATTTATATCCCGCCTACTTCAACTATTTTCCTCTTTATCACGCGTGTTATCGTCCGAGCGAGTTTACTGGTTTTTTTCTCT
The DNA here is from genome assembly GCA_900480035.1 of Eupelmus urozonus. NCBI lineage: Eukaryota > Metazoa > Arthropoda > Insecta > Hymenoptera > Eupelmidae > Eupelmus > Eupelmus urozonus. The sequence continues at coordinate 134,697 of UELX01000034.1, forward strand.
CCGCGCTCTGCGTGCAAGCGCTGAATATTTTTCTTATCCTCTGTGTATTTCTGATTTCTTTTTCTGCTCTACTAAGTTTTTTATCCCGTGAATTATTCATTACTTTGCAATTTATAAATATTCAACTTTGTATTTTATTCTATTACTTATGCTGTATTGATAACTCAATATTTCAAATAAAAATCACGACCGCATTTCTCGTTCGGCACAAAGTTAAATTAATAATACACTTTGCGTCTCTTATTTATAACTTCAACCTCTGCCAATATTAAACGCGAACGAAAATACAACAATACTCTCTATATTAAAGTTAAAGCCGATGCAAGTATTGACGCAATATCGCTTTAATATTCCCCATAGCTCTAAACGCCAATCCCCCTCCTCTCTTCCTCTCTCCAGTTCCCTTTTTTCCTGCAATCCCTCCCTCGCTCCGTCTTTCCCCTCTCCCATTCTCCATCTCATTCACCCTCGCCCGTCTACCTTTTGCTTTTTCACTTGATCGCCGAGAGAGAGAGAGAGAGACCGTTACGCGCGAAAACGTCGCGCAGGCGACAAAAGACCGCGCTGCCTCTCTACTTTTTGCCCGGGGTGGTCTCTTTTCTCCCGGGCGTTCGTTCCCTCCCTTTTTTTTCTCTTATTTCGCTATGCACGCCGCGCATATAGAAGCCAAGAGCCTCGGCCTTGCACCAGCTTGTCGTGTTCGCGTTCGCCACACGTCGCGCCCCGGCGAACAATGCCGAGCGGCAGCGAGCGGGGTGGGGGGCGGCCGCTGATTGGCCCGTTTATTGCCTCCCGAAAAGAGGAACAAGAGCGCGGGCCCTCCGCCGCGCTTCTGTTTTGTTTTTTTTTTTTTCTATAAACACGCCCTTCCTTTATTTTTTCCGCGGTGCGTATAAGCGACGATGCGATTGAATTATGGAAAGGAGATCGCGTGTTTTGCGCTTAAATCACTTTAATTACGCGCGGGAGAGTGCGTGTGCAGGCCCTAACGTTCCGGCTGTCGGCCGGGCGTTATTGATGTAGCATTGTGCGGCGCTTTTAACTTTGCGTATCAGAGAGCGCCCCCGCTTAATTTAATCTGTTACCGCTTCATTAATGCGCCCGCGCCGCGCTTAAATCTCGCGCTCTCGCCCGTATAACGAAGATACAAGTGCGTTTAATGCGTTTTTGTGATTCCGAGCGGAGCGGGGATGTTAACGCGGCTCTTCATTATTTTTTAATTGAGTTTTGATGTTCGTCGACGCCGCAGCGATGGAGTAACTCCGGTATATTCGAAAAATGCATTTCTTCCATAGCGATATGCTTTTCCGATATAGCCGCGACTGCGCTCGGGAACAAAAGCAAAAGGTCAGCGGCGTATTAAACATTTCTCGAGACACATCGACGAATAGAAATAATCGCGTCCATAAATCAACGCACGCGATATTCAATTCAGCCGGTCGCGTTGCGAAAAAAAGATAAAAGAAACACAGCGACTAATACATCCAAATCGCAATTACGCGAAATTTATAGCTTTTAAATACGCAGGCCACTCTGCTCCAATATAATCCAGTGCTCTGCGCTCGGACCTGCATACATACATTTCCCTCGCGCAAACATCGGCCCGAGCAAACGAACGACACCCGATACTCGGCTTGCGAATACACATCCTCGATATGCGCCTGGTATAAGAACATCTCGATGCTCGCGCAGGAGGCGTTTTGATTAACGGCCCTGAGTATATGCTCAGGTATATACGCTTGTGTTTGTGTACAAGACGTGAATGGAATTACCGGCTTCATTCAAGCGCTCGATATCAATGGGCGCTGCGAGAGCGCGGATTTAATTCAGTAAATAGCGTGAATTTTAGATGTTTAGAGGGGTTGGGTAGAGGGGTGGGATGAATATTGTAGAGGGATCGAGGTGACGGGCGGAATAAGGTGACAGTTGGATAGCGCGTTTCCTGTTTACGTGATGGGAATAGAGTTGATAAGGAGGGCAATGGACGAGGTTTAATGAGGGAAAGGACATTTTTTATTTGGTTGTGTGTGTTTTGGTTAGGGTATTGGTATGAGATAATTGGTTTAATTCTGCGTAATTATATTAGTGGTTTCTAAACGTTTTTGAAATTACTAGAGCAAGAGAATTTTGATGATGGGAGGTAGACGTTATATACCAAATTATTCAAAACAATCCGATTATAAGAATTTGAGATTCGAGTTGAACATCTAACAAATCCGGATGATCTAATGTACATTTCCGACGTTTCGTATTTATCTGAAATTATTCTGAATAATCTATTATGCCTCGTCGGATTATGGTTTTGATGGAATTCCACTATTCCATCTAGGCCAGGCCCGTAAAAAAGCGACTCTCTCACGCGGCTTTCGCCCCGACGTTTTTCGATGACGTTGATTGACGTACTCCACGAGAAGCCATTAATTCAGCACCTTGGCAATTTAATACTCGCATTATTTCATAATTTAAAATATCCACAACGCGCTGCATATTAATGCGCTCCCGGTTAATCCCCAATCTATTTTAATACTAAATATCCGCAACATTCCCGAAACCATCACCACCACAAACCCACACAAAAAGCCGAACATTTCCTTCTCTCGCACATCCGCTTCCAAGCATCAAAAATTAAATTAACGAGCCTCTTTTTATCTTTTCGCAGGACCGACACGTGAAAGGCGCCAACCGTGATCCGCAGATGGACTCGAGCCAGGACTACCACTTGCACTCGGGCTACGAGAACAAGACGCACACGGTGCTGCGCTTCAGCCGACGCTACGACACCTGCGATCCCCGGGACCTCAAGATTACGGTGAGTCATCGTCACAATCAACTCTGAGCGGCTCTTTCGCTCTCTTTTAAGGACTTAATTAAATTTTTGGCGCGAGCCAAGTGAAAGTGCGCGGCTAAAGTGTGTAACGGATCGGCCGATTGTAATTGCATAAAACGCGCGTGACCCAGTTGCATGCCGGGCTCGTTTTCTCCCGAGCAACAATGGCTCAATCTCGCGAAATTCGCGGAACGAATGAGCCCAATTAAATTTCAGCGTCGGGATGGATCGGTAGCAAAAAAGGATACACACGGCGCGCGAGGAAGCCCCCGAGCGTAATTATGCATTCCGCGAGTCATTGACACGTGGAAAGCCGAGAGGAATTTCCAATCGGGCAGTTCTTATTGTCCCTCCCCTGAGAGATGATATCCTCCTCTCTCCGCGCTAACAGGACGTGCTCTCATCGTTCTCCTCTCTCCCGGCCGCTACCGTTCGTTATCTCGTTATTTCTCGGAGCAAATATACGCGCTGCGGTCGAGACCGGTTCGAGAGAGAGAGAGAGTCGATGTCGGCCGGTATTACGCGTCAATAAAAATCAGCGAAGCGTCGAGCCGCACCGGCAGCGTGTACACGCCGGAGGACGCGCTCTTATACTTTCTAAGTATCGGGCCCTTCTTTTTTCTGAAATCCTCGTCTCGTTTCTTTTCCCCCTTTTTTAACCTCCGCCCGAGAGAGCCGCTTCATATGTATTTCGCGCGCTCTCGTTTTTTTTTCGGCTTTTTGTACATTCGCCGGGAGAGGAGATCTTTCACACTCGACTGCCCTCGGGCGGTCGACGATCCTCGAACGATTCTTCTCTCGCTCTCTCTCTCTGGGTGTCTCTTCTCCTCTCTGGAGCCGGCTTTTTTCCTGCAGAGCTCGGGCCCCTCGAAGGGCGAGAGAGCACCGCAGATTACGGAATTTTATAGTTTGCTTAAAACGTTACGAGTTCCTCATCGCGGGCCATTAAAGCCTCGTAAAAAAGCTCGCCGAGTGCCCCGCGCCTTTTACTTCAACACCTCGGCTCTCTCTCTCTCTCTCGGCATTTTTCGCGGACGCCGCGGCTGCGATCCCTTTTCTTCTTTCTTCTCGGCTTTTTAAATGAATTTTCACGAGGCTGTTAAAGTTAGTCGGCCGTGGCAAAGTACTCACGGGAAATTATTCAAAATAAAAAGTTTCTAATTTATTATTGTTTAAATTGAATGCGCCCGCCGCGAGCCTTATTATTTAAAACACTCCTTTAAACATCCAGCCGAGTCGCACAAAGCTCGCCCCGTTATATACCCCAGCGCGCTAACACCCTTACCTCGCCGAAAATCTATCTCTTCCACTTTGACTCCCGCCACACTGCCGTATCTCTCTCCCTTTCTCTCCCGACGCCTTTGTGCTCTTAGGACCTAGGCGCACACATAGCCGAAAAAGGGGTGAAAGACGCGCTGCACTTTCATTTGGCAAAGTGAATCTTACTTATTACCGAGCGCGCGAGGGCGTATAAAGTATATATATAACCATTCGATCGCTAACGCCTTGGGCCATCGCCGAGATGAAGAGGCGCTCGACCCTATATATCTCGCGGCGGCTCCTTTGTCGTCTGCCCTCCCCCCCGAGTCCATAAAATGCAGAACTCTTTGAATGACGCCGAGAGAGAAATCCGAAGATCGTCAGACGACGAGGGAGGGAGTCTCTCTATTTTCTCTCGGCGCGGGGGCGAGAAAGAAAGGAGGCTGACTGTGTATATATAAAGCAGGAGACGTTGATTCTATCGGTGCGAGACAGCCTCTACTGTGCCTCGGCTTTTTTCTCGGACTTACGTCCTTTCTTCAGGTATCCTTTACCTCGCGGAAAAAATCCATATTTGTCAGGGGATAATCAGGCCGGCTTTTCTCCGATCCTCGTGAAATCCAAATCTATACCAAAGGAATTCGCGTAAAGTCAGGCCTCTCCTCAAGAAAAAAAATTCCTCCATATATACCAACAAAACGACTCCTCCTCAGCTCTCCCCGCCCTTTTTTAATTCCCACCCGAAAAGCAGTCTCCTCGCCACTCCCTCCCTGAAATTTCGCCCCGCAATTGGCTCCTCCTCGCCGATTGCGATCGGATCGCGTGCGCGAGCGGCTGCATCGGCCGCTTCCCTCGTATATATATCTACAGCGGCGCATCGCCGTCGTTTCCGCACCCTTGCAGAGCCAGGAGCTTCGAGATAGCATCGGCACCGGCTTTCCCGCGAACGAGCGCGAAAATTGCAGGACGCGTTGCGTGCCGGCGCGTTTTCCGAGGTGTTGATGGAGGGGAGGGTGATGGTTTGGTGGAAGATTATGTTTAGGAGTTTGGGATTTTTGCGGTGGCTGAAGAGTTATTCGCTGATTGTTTGGCAGGGAGAGGTTTATACGTAAGTTTAATTATTGCACGCTTCGATTGTTTATGAAGTTCTCATGATGTTGATGTTTATTTTAATTATTACCGCCTGGAAGTGAACGCAGAGTCAAACAATAAAGATTTAATCGCGCAAGAAACTTCACGTCGACTTATTAAAAATAGCTCGCAAAAAGCTACCTCTCCCATGAAAACTCGCCATCAAGCAACCTCCGTCTAATCACTCCAACTCATCAATCCCCCCGCAAAAAACCATCCCCCCCTCCAAACAAAATTCAACTATCCATCTCGGTCAATTTTCCTTATTGCCCCTGGCGTCTGAAGCCTTTCAGCTCTCTCTCTCTCCTTCTGTCTCAATCTCCAAACGAAAAACAAAAGCTCCTCCAGCGCGCGCATCGCTTCCCTTTTCCCGCTGATAGGATTCCCCCGGCAAAAACGTCCCCGCCGAGAGTAAACACACGCGCTCGGCGGACGTGAGTCGACAGAGGAGGGAAACAGAGACGTCGACGGCGGCTTTTTAGCGCGAGCCTACATCGACCGGCGGATATCGCTTAATTACGCTTCGTGAGCGCGCGCATGCAAAATCGATGGCTAGATCGATCGGGGATCGATTGGGGGGGACGGTGACGTTGTGGTATGGCTGGTTCTTTTATTTTTGGGGGAGAGGTAATGAAATATATGGGGGACGACGGGGATGGGTTATTAAGGTTTTTGCTTTTGAACTAATGCTGGTGATGCTTAGTGGATTGACGAGTTTTTCATTGTTTCTATTCTACGTTGATTAAGGAAATAATTAAGCCTTGAAAATTTTCAAAAACACGCTGAATATTTCATACGATTCTCAGCAAAATTTACGTTTCACGTTCGACTCTACCCGAATTCATTACTATGCATCGACATCCCAAATTGATTCCTCACCCGCGAGGAAGCAGGGAAAGACACTCGAGAATCCACAAACAGCAGGCGAGGCTCTCGTCATTCTCGCATCACGCGAGCCTTCTAAAAATTGTCGCAGCTCGAAAATTTTGCGCTTATCCTCCTGACAGACAGCTCCACCTCTCCCTCAGCGGCGCGTCGAAGAAGACGGCTTGAGACAGCCGTCAGTTACGCGTCAAATAGACGCGCGCGTCTCGAGTGTACATATCGACCGAGCGACTGTCTTTATCCACTCCTTTCTTAGCTTTTTTTCTCGGCGAAATCTTTTTTTCCCCGAGAAAAGGATCCTTCGCTCGGGTTATATTCGATCATCCGTTATAATCGGGGCTGGCTCGAGACGAAAATATTCGCCGGATGGAGGCTTAATCGTCGCTTTTAGCGCGTCGCGCGCAGTTATTTTGAATTATGAGTGCAGATTGAGTTACGCGGGGGAGTTTCCTTGCTGGGGGAAAATAATTCCGTTGGATTCCATTAGTGTCACTCGGGAAGGGTTAGCTCGGCAAGTCTTGCAAGAATAAAGGCCGTGTAATGCGCGAAGATGGTGGAGCACTCTTTAGTCGTGAAAATCGTACGGAACGTTCATTTTATTAAGATTTAAAACTAAAAGCTCCTCTCTTTTCTTTTTATATCAATTTATTTGTAAAAATATCGTACAACCAAAATCCTTCCCCAACCACCCGGAAAAAAACCCAATCCCAAAATCTCAGACATCCAGGTACAAACCCTCCCTCTCACAGAACACAGCTCGGAGCCTCGCGGAGAGTCATTGTTATTCGAGCCGACGACTGCGCGCGCGGCGAATTAATCGAATGAGCGTCAAATTAAGCGCGCGGCTCTCTCGCTCTCTCGCTCCCTCCGCCGCCTCTATAACCAGTTTACGGGCTGGCGCGAGCCGCGATCGGACGTTAATATTGCGTGACTGCGGGCGTCGCGCGTATTAATATGCAGACGCGGCCCGACGCGAGAGCCGAGAGAGGGAGAGGATTAATTCCCAGGCGGGCGCAAGGTGCAGCGAGGATGAGAAAGAGGGAAGAGTCTAGGCTGTACTGGTTTTTCGTACGCTTTGTGGGATTAAAAAGGGATCGAGGAGTTTTTTTTGTAGGTTTGAAAGTCAGGAATTGTTTGTGGATGCAACCGCGCGGTATGGCGAATATATAAAAATGTTTCTTTGGAAAATTTCGATTCAGCGAAACATACTTCCTCCGCGACTTGAAAAGACATTCTTTCTTGCAGGCGCTTCTATTTACCAAAAAAGAAGTACATATCCACTTGCCGAGGTAAAATGGAAGTAACACTTATCCGTAGCGTAGTCAAAGTCGAAGACAACCGATAAAAATGTCATCCGAAACAATCCGGCCCTCCTTTCTCCTTTTTCCCTCCTCTCGTCGACATCCAGGGAAAAAGTCGTTCTCTCGAGTAGGTCGGAAAGAAACTAGTCCGCCCGGGCTTCTCTCTTCCTCTCTCACAAGATTTGCGGGCATTTGAAGACACGCGATACAAAGTAAAAGCGCCTCCTTCAACGGGGAGGGAGAGCCTCCGCAGTGCTCCGCTCCGGGGGAAAAAAGAAATCGAAAGGGAAGATTCCATTTTGTAAGACTTTCGTGCGAGCGCAGTCGGAAGTGCTGCTTCTTTTCCCCGGTGGATACTTGCAAGCTCTCGCTCTCTCTTTCTCGCTCTGCCGAAACGCGGATAAAGAGAAAGAGAGAGAGAGGGCGAAAAACAAGAATGAAATCGGTAAAATAGGAGCTGTAGCTCCGGAGTGCGGAGGTATACCGGAGAAAAGCTCGGGAGCACTCGGCGAGTTTTCCTTTTTACTCGGGGAAAGGTTGGATTGTACACAATTAACCGGTTAACGAATGGAGCTGTATAGTGGAATGATATTTTCAGTGGTTATTAAACTTTATGAAATACACCTAGCTTTTTGAGATTGGCCATATACAGCTCTTCAACCGCCTTCTCAAATTACTCCTAAATCAAACACGAAATTCTCCAATCGACAAAAAAAGGAGCATTCGAAGCAACGCAGCCGGCATCCCGAGAAGCCAAAAATAGCACAATTTGCTCACATCCTCGCACACTCGACCCTCCTTTCATCTCCCCCCTTTCCTCGACGCATACGAAAGGCGAGCGTCTGGCCAAAGAAAAGCGTCTATACACCCACCCACGCTCCAAAGACGCGCGCGGCCAGGACCGGAACGACGAAAGGGGGAGGAAAAGGCCAGAGAAAAGGCGCAGCTCTCTACAGCTCCCGCTTTAGCCGGATTGGCCGGCGCTCTGCAGTTGACCCGGTTTTATCCCGCTGTGTATCGGCCGGCGCTCTATCTAGTTTAGCCTCCGAGAAAATCGAATTTGAGCCCTTTATATGGGCGCGAACTTATTGCCGGGCTCGCGCTCGGATGTATACCGAATGCAACTGCGAGCGTCGTTTCCCGGGCTGCGATTGATGCCGAGTAGCCGTGTGAGTGTGTCGAGCGACGGCTCAATGGGGCCGTTGAGACGGGAAGTCGGCGTTATCTAATTCCGGGGGTGGGCGAGGATGGGATTTGCGAGGGAGAATGGCTTCGTAAAAGTGATTTGGCGAGCGTGCAGTTGATTTTCTTTTTCCTCTTGTTTTCGCGAAATTCGAGCTGGAGTTACGCGCCGGCCGGTAGAGTTTGAGGAGCTCGCCGTTCTTATACGCTCAATTAAGAAACAAAATACGAAATCTCTACTTTGCGCGAGATAAAAATCCATTTACGATCTCCCCCCCTCGAATTCCGCGCTCCCAATTAAGCCTTCCTCAATTTTTACTCGTCGCTCTTGCGCGCCAGCGGAATCGCCGCTAAAGCACGCACGAGCTCCATAAAAATCCCCTTAATCGCGTAATTAACCCGTCGCCCGGCGGAGGATCGCGCAATTCGTTAGTAAATAACAAAGGCGTTAATAAACGAAGCGGCGGCGAACGGCTGAAATAAAATCCCCGTCGTATAGCAGGGCAGCTTTACAGGCCTTTTACGAGGCGCAGTGTCAAAGACGCGAAATCCGCGCCTGATGTATAATTAAGGCGCGAAAGTTCTTTTTACGAGGAGCGAGCTCCGGAGCCGAAAACGAGAGCCCCGCGCCACTGGCTTTTCCCGGCGATAAACCGCCTTGTATTCCCGTTGTAGCCTCGTAAAAAGTCGAAGATTTAATCAAAGTTCGCCTAACCAGCCGACGATACTGCTCTGGTTAACCGTCTGCGGGAATAGTGCTGTCTTGTCATACTGTCTGTTACTACTGAATCCCCAAGGCTATGTTTCCTGTTTAGGTGTGTGTTTACTCTGTTCGTATAGCTTAGGACTTATATTCCTTATCGTGAGGTTAGAAATATCTTAACGGTCGCTATCTAAACCTCGCTCCTTCATTAAGTACACTAATTAAATTGAACAAATTTTTCACCTCAAGATCACAATCCCAACAAACCGCCACTCTCATTTTCCAATCCGCTCCAATTCTTCACCACCCGGCCACAGACAAAAGAAAAATTCATCGAGATCCGTCTTCGTTAAGCCGCTAAAGTCCCAGGCAAATCCCAAACCGAGCTCTCTCCTTGCTCCGCAAAACCCTCATCAATTATCATCTCCAATCCCCTCCCCCCCTTCTCTCAGACGCGCCTGTAACAATTAAACACGACACGCGCATTTCCAGCTGACGCGTGCGTGCCGAAAGCTCTTAAGGATCTTGACACCGTGAACGACTTCTCCTCCCCCCCCCCCCCGCGAATATCGATTGCGCGCTTGCCGGGAAATTTCGCGCTGAAATTGGGGGGTGTGCTGTGCGCGCGCCTCTGAATTTTATCGCGGCGCGCTAGGCGCATGCAAATGAGCGCGCCGCGCCGGGAGTATAAAAGCTAATGCAAAGCGGAAGCTATCGCGTTTAGCGCGAGAAACGGGGACGGGAAAAATGCGGGAGCACGTGGGCTGCATGCGATTTTAAGGGTGTCTGCTTTTGGCTTTTTTTCTTTTGTTTTTTTTTTTTGATAAGGGCGTGCGGTTTATGGCTGGGCGAGGTTAGACTGCGGGTTATTTAGTGGAGTTTTTGGGCTGAGGAGGATTTTGAAGGTGTTGGGAGGCTGCTTTGTTACGAGATTCTATTCTATTGTTCCGAGTATACGCACTGCGCTATTATAAGCGATAAATTTTGTTAACTGCAGGTTCGACAGTTTAACGGCGCTCGCGCCGACTTTGGAAACTTAATTTCAATTTCATCCAGCGTCGCTAAATACAGGCTGCTCAACAATAAAGCCCAGCGACACTGCAGTTCATTAAGACCGAGACAAAAGCCTAGTATCGCTCTGCATCCTTTTCAGTAGATACAGCGGCCCGCGCTCTTTCAAGAAGAATTTTTAATTAAACGTCGAGCGAGCGACCGGGGGATGTTTACCTTTTTATCGTCGGGTAGCTTGCTCTTGCAGGCAAGCCGATTGAAATCTTAATATTTATTATCCGATTAGTGGAGCGGCTGCAGCGGCAGCTCTGGGGCTACTGCCTATTTAAGCCCTGCTCTACGGGCATTCGAGGCGTGATCTCTGATAATTAACTCGTTAATTAATCATTAGGTGAGAGGGGAAGGGAGAGGCGAACTTATAAATGCGACGAGTTGCTGGCGTGGGAGAAAAAAAAGGGATGTAGGGACGAGGTGTGTGAACGAGGTGAAGAAGAGCGAGAGATTGTGTGTGTGTTTTTGGAGAATAAAGTTAGGTGCGAGGGTGCAAATTTATTCGAAAAAAATTTACAAACTATAAATATTTTCTTACAATATATATATTTTAATTACACATTTGAATTTTACTAACGTTTTATTAATTTTTCTGTTACAGGTAAGCATCTCTACATTCTCCCACCACATAAACACATAAACCCACCAACCCAACTACAAAACCGTAAGTCAAAAACAGTCCACTAAACCATCTCCCCCTAATTAAAAAATAAAACCCAAAAACAACCACATACCCCCGCATCTCCAGCTCCACGGCGCACGCAAATTCTCTATAAATAATCGGCCGATCCCCGGGGCCCCGGCTTGGGACAATTTGTTCCGCAACGACGCGAGATGACTCGCGGAACATGAAAAGCAGATGTTCGCGCCTGCACGCAGCGCGTCACTTTCGCGCGGGGCCCTCCAGCGCTGCCTTTTTTCTCGCGTCTCGTACCTCGCGCAGCCGAGCGGACCACCCAGATTCCGTCGACGACGACGACTAATTCGCAAGGAGTGCCGCGTAGGCGAGAGAAGGAGAGAAAGAGCGCGACGAAAGAGAGATACAAACGAGCGGAGAGGCGCGTGAGCTGATGGACCCGGTGCTTTTTCTGCTTTTGGTATAGTTTTTTGCGCCGGGGATGTCGTGGGGTTTGAATAACGGAGCTGGTAGTAAGACGCTTGATTCTACAAAATTCGAAAATCAAAACCTTGATTTTATGTTTCGTGTATAAGAAAAGTTCGCTGCACCAAACGTTGTTGTTTGCGTGTTTCTTTACACGCGCGTCCTTGCGGCTCGTTACGCCGAGCTCCATTTTCGCCAAACGAAGTAGCCCGCTCGCGGCCAGCCCGGTAATTGTAACCTCGTTAAGCGCGCCGGAGCCGTTAATGCGTCTATTATCCAAGCCCCCCTCGGCCTGTCCTTCAAATCCGGTGCTTCTCGCGGACGTCTCGAGGTGGAGGAATGTTTTGAAGCCGCTTTTCAAGGCCGAAGGGGGAGCCTGACTTCTGGAATTTAATTTCAAAGTTATCATCCGCTTCGAGATGCTTATCGTTAGAAAAGACAACTAAACCTCTCTCAAAGTGTACGCATCGCGCTATTTATTATTGCATTACGCGTACCCGCTTGCGTACCTTCTTATTATTCCAAGATTAACTCCCCCGCGCATTCAAAATTGCAGCGCGGCTGCATAACGCCGCTTTGATAGCCCTTAAACTCGAGTTTGATGCCGGAGCGAGGACAGCGGCAGAAGTTTAGCCGGCGGTAGCCGGCGGGATCGAAAAATTTGAATCCGGAATCACTAAATTTCACTTTGACGCGCGCGTGCGCTCTTATTATTCATGAGAGGAGGGCCGGGGCGTAAGAAAATCGCGTTACGACTTTCCGATGGACAACGCTCTCTCTCGCTTTTTGCCCCAGCGCAGCGCGGCGATGTATGCTAATCAGTTTGGGAATAGTTGCGCCGTATTAATGCCGTTAAGGAAGTTGGCCGACGAGCCCCCGCGCAGGCTTACGGCTAAATTGACTCGTGAAATTGTTCGACAAAACGTTGTTGTACGCGGAGTTATATATTTTCGCGGCGAACTTTCGGCGCGAGCTTTAATTCTCGGTGCTTGCGTGCGCTCGTTAGTTGCTTTCGGCCGGGATTGACGTAGCTCATGTAAAAGTTGCGTTCGGTAACTGGCAATTTAAAAGGCACTGATACAACCCGGAAAAAAAGAAGAAGATAAACTCCGCAGTCGAAGCAAATCATCTAGGCAAGTCATCCCCCAAGGACGCAGCGCGCACGACAAAGCCGGGGGAAGGGAAAATCGAGAGCCGGGCGCTAAGTTAGTTAAACTGTCGCCGATCTCGGCGAGCTCAGCTAGGAGCGCGCGGGATTACGGCTTCTTTTAACTTGTAGCCTCCGACGTGATTGCGCCGGGGCGAAATCGAGAAACTTGCCAAGTTGCTACTACCGCGCGCATCGATATACGATAGAGCGAATTCCGGAACTGATCTCCGAGCCTTCGTTCCTCCCTCCTCGGCGTCTTGCTGCTTTTTTTTTTCTTTCTCTTGGCTTGTACTTCGTCGAGCGCCGGCAGCACCCTTCCAACTACCGGGAGTCTTTTGCTTCTGACAGTTTCTTATACACAGTCGCTCGCGGGGGAATGACTTTCTTGTCGTCGTCGTCGAGAAAGTTTCTTATTAAAATGAAATGTATAGAGCGAATTTCTCAGGAGGTGGAGTCTCGAGAATGGATATTTGTTTGGAGATGGAGGGATTGATTTATTTATCGGAGGTGTCTTGTGACGTCTGACTGTCGGCGGTATTTTTTCGGCGTGGTTAGAGGGTCGATTCTGTAGGAGTGTATGTATGTAGCGGTGCAGCCGTGAACTTGTTAATGTATTTATGAGGAGCTATAAATGACGAGCGATTGTGTCTGCATTTACTGTAAGGCTTTATAAATAAGATAGGAGACCTAGATTGTGCGAACGTAATAGTTGTGTTCTTTTTTCTGTTTTCATTCGTGTTTCTAAATATGTAATTCTCGTATTAACTTCTGCTAAATGTGTTCTAGATGTACAAAGCTTTGACATGTATTTATAACATTCCTAGATATAACATTAAATTTAATTAGGAGTTCCATTTAATTCTTCAATTTGTTCACATACTGAAAGCGAAATTTCCGATACGTAAATTAAACGAAGCCAACGCACACTGCATTAAATATAGCGCAAAATTCCTACACAGGAAGACGCCCATTTCAAGTCGTCATTCAATCAAGTGACGCAAACGACTCAAAAATAAAACCCACTCACCGTTCCACGAGGGTGTATTGACGAACCTCTCCCTAAGCTAAAACCCAACCAGCTCTTAATTAATACCATCCTTCAAAAAAAACTCTCGCCTCATCCGCACACGTAAACGTCGACATATCGCCCAGCGCTCGAGCCCCCAGCAATACGCAAAACGAGCTCGGCGCGCATACATCTCATAAACGAGTTTTCGCGTCGCCCCGGCAGATTGAAATCGCAAAAACTCGTGATTAATCGCGTAATTGGCCGGATTTATTGCTCATAAATCCGTCGCGAGGCTCGCGCGTCCTTCCCCCGCCTATTCAAAAACGGACTCTCCATACCGCGCGAGAACAAAAATAAAAAAGCCCGAGCGAAGACAAAGACCCGACGACGACTCTCGACTCCATGATAAACAGAAGTAAAAAAAAAGGAGCTCTCTCAACTTATGCGCGAACAACAAGGGCGCATCCTTTATAATACAGCGCGCGGGCAGTGGTAAAAAAAAGGGGGGAGAGAGCGAAGGGCCAGCGAAAGTGAGGCGAGCGCGCGGGGCTCTTTGTTTTGCTGAAAATTCAACGGGCGGCATGAAACGCGTAGTCCGCCGTTGCGCGATCATTGTTCCATTGTATTCGCGATCGAAACATACACGCGCGCGCCGAGAGAGAGAGAAAAAAGTGCCCGCGCGCATTTATATACGCGGGCACTTTTTGCTGCGCTTATTTCGCGAAGGAGGATAAAAGGCGCGCGCGTGCGTCTATTTTTTCCCGATAAATTAGACTTTGAAATGCGCGCGCGGTCAAGAACGTATTTATTTCGGCGAGTGCATTCCGGTAGGCTGCGAGAATGTACTTTTCAGGGCTGCGGCGGTGCGAGTTTCTTTTTTGCGCGTGGAAACTTTGAATACGGTCACCTTCGAGTTGTGCTCCGGTTCATGGATTATTATTGCGTGATGTGGAAATAGGAGCGGGGTTGACGTCTTTTTGCCGAGGTGAGGCTGGGTTTTATGAGGCTGGCGTACGTGTACGCAGAAGACGAAAGGGTAATTGCATGCGTGAACGCTGGAAAAAGGAGGGAATTATTATAATTTTATGCGTTATTCGTGTTGTAACGGGGAAGGGTTGCGTAGGAAATTTTCGAAAAAGCGGAGAACTTTATAGTGTAGATGAATGTCATTACATCAGTTTATATTAATTCACTCAGCGCATGATTATCGCGTGCAATCATTGAAATTTTCCATCAGACCAAATCAATATCCGCGATTGATCCGGTCCGGGCGCACAAAATTTAATTAAACTTTCCATTTGCGCGATGCGCTCGCGCATTAAAACACTCCTCGTAAATTACAAAATTACAAGCTCGCATCGCTAATAATTGCAAAAATCTCATTTCACTCCATATTTACACTGCGACTGCATCGACATACATTAATCCCGCCTATAAAACGACACAAAAAGGATATCCGTCGCGCTTATACATACGCGCGCTCGTACCCATAAATACAGTCTAGATCGAGAAAAGTACATCTCGAAAATGGGACAGCGATTGCATCTCGCGAGAAGAAGCCAACTTGCATATTGCATCGCTGCATTCGTGGCATAGAGGCTATCGAGCCGCCTCGATCTCTGGCTTGCGCATCTCCTTTTTCGATGACATCTCATTTTCGAGCCCCCCCTGGAAATGCCTTCCTGCTCCCTTTTTCGCGGCCAGAGAGCAGAAAATTTCGTCGATTTATATATGTGTACGCGCGGAAGAAGCGAGCGAGAAATATGGATATAAGGAAAAGGCGCCGCTGGAAAGTTTTCCTTTCGCGGGCTGAATTCCCAACGAGATATGTATTCCGATCGCGGGAACGATATATCTCGGGCGTCTTCGTGATTAGCCGACAATGGCTTGTTTAGGCGTTGATTTATTTTAAGGCGAGTTTTATATATCGTAAAACTCGGAAGCGCAGCGCGGCATTTTTCTTGCGGCACAAAAGAGTATTTCACACGGGCGCGCGAAAAACTGTCGAACCGAGTATATATACCTCTCCGCAACCGAGGCGCGCTGCAGTTTGAAAAATAGTCGCGCTATTCAGCCGCTCGCGGAATACATTAAGCGCCGCTTTACATAGAAATTGCGTTCTCCTCGCGCGGTTGGTAAAAAAAAAAAAGGAAAAATATGCGCTGTTCGCATTCGCGGCTTGCTCAATGATAATCGGCTTTACGCAACCGCGCCGGTTGGTAATTACTCGCGACCTTTTTCCGTTTGGCTCGCTGCTTCGTCTCCATTAGGAGATCACAGGCGTGCCTCGATCGAAGGCATACGCTGGCGCCTACGCGTGGAAAAGCGCCGAGAGGAGAAAGGAAAGTGCCGCCCACGCTCGATTAGACGTGGAATTTTGCGCGATGAAGAGGCGAGGGAATTTTATTGGATGCTGCTTTTTTGTGGGAGGCGAGTTTGAGCGGTAGTCGGAGCGGATTATATAATACGGACGTGAGTCATGCGTAGAAAGAGAATTGAGAATCGTTCGAATTTTTGATGCGGGTATACATGGGAGGTGTCGATGGACAAAGATAACGTTTTGAAAGTTTTCGAAAACAGACGAATATCAGTGGAAAATTGTCAGTCAAGCGGCGTTTTTGCTTCCGATCTGACTGACAAGCGGGCGATACTTTTTCTAAAATACATTTTTCGAATCGACACAGTTTTCAAAAATACACCCGGGTGTCAGTGCCGACTTGTATCAATCAAGTGGAATTTATGCTTTGCGTCCGACTGAAAAAAGTAACAGCCACATGTGCGAGCGTCGTAACGCCTTAGTAATTAATGAAGTTTATTGCACTCGCAATTAAGCGTATTAATGCACTTTCGGCCAATAAAAGCCCGCCCTCTAGCGACAACTAAAAACCCGGCGTCTGCGCGGAAGCCGTCAAAGATAAAAATCGCGCTATAAATCTAAATTCCCCGGGATTCGCAGAAACTTTGACGAGAGCCGCTCTCGATCGGCCAGCTCCCGAACCCTCTTAAATTGATAAAAAAAAAAAAACGGTCTCGCGAGCGGAAACAAAAGAGGATAACGCTCACGCAGC
This sequence comes from Eupelmus urozonus, assembly GCA_900480035.1. NCBI lineage: Eukaryota > Metazoa > Arthropoda > Insecta > Hymenoptera > Eupelmidae > Eupelmus > Eupelmus urozonus. The sequence goes on from UELX01000034.1 coordinate 151,377, forward strand.
CGGTTACGAGATAGCGCGAGTGAGTAATTCCCGGCAATTTATCGGGACAATTGTCAGATCGGTATCGACCTCGGGCCGCCGTACCAATTCATCAGGACAATATAGGCGTCATTAAGATAACCAATACAGAGCGAGAGAGAGAGTGGACCTAGCCCCCCGCGCGCGCGATAAAAGCCGGAAGAGGCGCGCATTCGGTTTTATGCCCCGGCCACGCGATGCGCGCCGTCCCCCGCTTTCGGGGAATCGAGGGATAAGGATCGTCGTGTCCGCTATACGCTCGAGCTATCGCGAGGGCGGATCTGTATACGCGCTGCTCTTCTTTTGACGTTGGCCTTCGCGCGCTATCTGGAATGCCGGTTTTTGGAGAAAGAGGGGTCGCTTTTTCAATTTCCGTAAATTGGGAATTAATTTTTACGACGGTATCGCGATACTTCGATAGCTCGATTACACCGCTGTTAAACGGTACGATGCACCGTACGCAACGCGTAAATAAACGGCTCCTTAATACACTCAGCCCGATGCAAATCTCGTTTCTCCCTGCAAATACCAAGGATTACGATGCTAATCTCACAGAGAGCTCTTCCACACAAACCCACAGAGTCAGAACCTCAAATGGAGGACGCACGATTAAGTAATCCATTGTACCTGCGCTAAGCATCGCGGCTCTACAAGCCAGCAATGATTCGTTCAATTGACGTCTGACCTAAAAAGAGCTTAGCGCTCTCTTCGTGACCGGTCACGGCCGGCCGCGGCTCTTACGACCTTAGCTGCACGAGCTGCCCGCCGAGCGTGCGCCGTAACGGTCCTCTAACTCTCTCCCCGTTGTTCCAGGGCAAAAGGGCCGCGTGACTCTTCCGATCGCCGCGCGAGGAAACGAATCGTAATTGCCTTTCGGGACTTTGGATTTAGCGGACAGCGCTGTTTGTGTATGCGCTCGACGTCGCGGTTAACTTCTTGTCCGACGTCGTGTTTTATAAATGCGGTTTGATGATATGAATGTAGAGCGCGTGAGCAGAACTATACGTACACGCCGAAGTTACTCTAATCGTCGATTATCGCGGAAAAGGCTAATCTTTCCGCGGAAATTCTTATTACTTCGGTTGGCTGCTCGCATATTTCTTCTCTCTCTGGTTCTGCATAAAACAATCGTTTCGTCAAAAGGCCCTCATTACCGTGCGGGGCCGGCATAATTTAAAGCGACAATAACGAGCTTGCGCGCGCGTGTCCCACTAACTCTCTCCTTTTCTCCTTCGCTTAGAAACAGTTCCCGCAACTGGGCGCGCACGCACACCGAGCCAAGATACACACGTGAATAAAACATGCGACAGATGACATGTCTCTGTCCCGGGTAACATTCCACGAGACAACAGCGCAGCTCGTGGAATGGAAGAAACAGGACAGCGCTTAGCTGTGTATGTATATATATACGCGAACTAAACGCCCGAACAACGAGCATGCGACACACACAGAGAACCAGCTGGTATTAGACAAACATTTAAGCGAGTAAGAGAGAGAGAGAGAGAGAACGCGACACGATAGCTAGCTAGTCGTCACGATCGGCCGCTCCGCTAATTTGCAAGCGAGCCTTATGCGAGAGCCCAGGGAACTGGGTCGTCCTTTCGCGTATATATATACACGAAAGAACAAAGAGCGAGAGACGACAGACGTCATCGAACGCATAACTGCGCGGCTTTATAGCAGTATAGGCAAATCGATCGTCTGATTACGTTACGCAGCGGTGGGCGAGAGGGCGCTTACGCGGAAGGGAGGAATTATTCAGTGCTTTTCGTTCTGGACGATGTTCCGCGGTCTATAGATGAGGCCAGTCATTACGTCAAGAAGCACGGGAGGGCAGATGGATAAACGGTGAGGCGAGATGCGCCAGGGGGGAGGCTAATTTTATACACGCGAGGGAATACAAGTCTTTGGTTGACGGGATGTTTATTGGATAAGTTCGGCGAGTGGGGACGTGTCGTTTTTTCTACTTTAAACGACTTTTTCTGCCGGTGTTCGGTGGAAAATGACATTGTTATTTTTCGCAATTTTTAAATTGAGAAACGGAGGATAATACGGCAGTCGCGCCGGGGTAATTTGCGCCTAGAGCGAATTCACAGAAGCGATAACGATTTCGCCGTCGTATATAACGTGCCGAACATTTTAGCGCGCTCTTTCTACGAGACGAAATTCATCCTAATCTAGTTCTGCCAATCTCCCAGCCTACCGGTCATTATCGTATTACTTTTCCCACCGCGTGGACGTTACTACGTCGCATAAAGCTCGTAAATTCTAATACCACGAGCATCCGTACAATAACACATTGCACACGACTATAAACGAAATATTAATAACCCACGTATACATACGTACACACAAGCGAGTCAACGTACTATACGCAACTTGCGGCTCGTCTCTCCCACTCGTTCCAAGCCTCATCGATTAATAACGGGACGGCGACTCATGGGTACCGGAAACGACTTTAGACGACGCGATTCCGCCTGCGTAAAGTCGGCAAAGGCTCTTTTACCTCCGCGCGGGGGCATTAAACCTTGGCAAATTGCGCTACATGTCGCTGCTGCAGCAGCGTTCGTGAATTCCTCGAGCGGGTGTATCGATCGCAGCGTCTACCTGCCTCTTTATTTTGAGCCGAGCGCACCTGTGTGGGTGCCGTTGCTGCTGTGCTGGCCGGAAGATTGGCAGCATGCGCTTTGACTTGGATATCGCACGGTGGAGCGTTTCTTTTTTTTATTTTGCGGCTGCGCTGCCTTGTTGAGAGATGGCTTTTTTGCGATACGGTCGGTTTCGATGCCGGAGTATTTTTAAAGGGCGCGATCGACCCTGGAAGGTTTTTGTGGGTCTAGTGATGCGGAGAGAGGTGATTCAGGGACGGAGTTGGGCTTTGTATTTTATTGGTGACGTGGGTTTTTGAAAATAGATTGCTGAAAATTTTCGGTGACGCAGTTGGTGATGAATCTTTGTGGTTATTAGAATTCACTGAACCTCTATATCTACTTTCAAAAGTTTCCAAATAATTAATTCTCGCCGGTACTTAACGTTTTTCCAGTTTTTCAAAACTACTGTTTACCCACAACCGTTAAAAAAGCACACGCAGCGTAAAATAAACGCAAAAGCCAACACCATCGAAAAACAACCCGCACGTCAACTCACTTCCGGGACATTACATTCCACTTCGCACGCGCATTACACGCAAGTGCGCGGCGCCGTCTATTTCACCCCCGTAAAATTCTCCACACCGACCAAAACTCCCGCACCGTTCGCTTATTCTTATAACCGTGCACCGTGCAAAGGGTCGGAAAATCGAGGCGGAACAGACCGCGGCGTCATCGATCAAAGTCCGCGGCCGGCGAATGAGATTCAATATTTGATCGAATTCTGTTTCATCGGCCCCGAGTGAGATCCCAATTTAATGCGGGCTCGCTCACGCTCCCGATACTTTTGTGGTTTTTGCCGGCCGAGGCGCGTCGGATTAACGAGCCGTTTTGCTCGATGTGCCGTATCGCCGAATTTTCGACGCCGATTATCGGCCAATGGCACGTGAAGAGACGCTCTTTTTCGGCCGGAGTGGCCCGCTTCTCGAGAGGCCTTTTGTCGCGCTCATATATGGTCGGGTTTTATCGCGCTGAAAATTCGTTTTTGATTGCGTTTAATAATCGAGATGCCCGCTGCAGCGCGTATTTATTGCGCTGATTATTTTGAGAGATTTATTGCTTTTGTATAATTAATAACGGCTGTAAATGAAAGCAGTCGCGCGATTTTAAACAAACAGAAAGGACGCGTCGCTTCGTTAACTTTAAACAACCCGACGAAAACCCTAGCTAAAATCCCACATAACCAATGACGAACGCAATCGAAATCTCCACCTAAAAACCCACAACCGCACGCTCCGCCGTATAAAAAATTCCCTCTCCGAAGCAACGTGTACACGCTTGTCCGACGTGCTCTTTTTCTCGGTGCGCGGATCCCTGTTTGCGAAAGTCTCGTGGCGCTCTCCTCGTCATCTTGAAATTTACACGAGAGAGAGGGAGAGAGAGAGATGCAGGCAGCCTCCGCAGAGCATCTATAGCAGCGAGTTTACTTTGAGTTTACTTGATAACTAAGTACATACACTCGAAGCGAGCGGCGCACGTGACCAGATGGATAGCGCGCGAGCCCGAGCTCTGCACTCGACGCTTCTTGCAGCTGCCGCGCTGCAGCGGATGCGCTGGATTGTTCGTTAAACGTTGCCGCGAGTGGTCGGTTGTTTGATCGGCGCTGCCGAGGCTTTTTGCGGACGGGCTTTTCAGGAATTAGTTTGTTAGTGATGCTGCTGGCTCGATATCTTTCTTTTTTAATAAGCGAGATTGTTGCGATGCGGGATTGAGTGAGACTAGGTATAGCGACGCGTATAAAGAAGATAAATTATTAATAATATAGTTATGCGACAGTGTACGTTTTATTACTTTATAGACTTGCTTGAATGAGAACTATAAGAAGAAACAACGAGTAAAAGATTATAATTCAAATCGCAAATCACAGGGATTAGCCGCGATGGGCGTAAAAAGAGTTCTCTTATACCCGCGCATCAGCCGCGATGCTAAGCAAACAAACTATCGCCCGTCTCCGCAAATCGCTACGACCGCACCGATCTACAGCCCCCCGCGTTTGTTTTTATACCTCCGTTATTACTTTAATGCACGCTTGCCTACCTCTTTCCCCTCCCGATGACAATTTTCCTTATACACCAAAGTACAATAGAACAGCCACGAAACACCGAGATAAAAACAAACTCTCCGACTGCACTGCACTGCATTATTCACCGCGGTAGAAAGTTTCGAAAAATTCGCGCTCTGCGAGGTACCACCTTAAATCGCCGTTTCCAACTCGAATTAAGGGTCATAAAGCACGCGCGTTCGGAGAAAAATGCCCGCGAACTATAAGAAAATTATTCCCTCTGCATACACCACCCACACACACACACAACCCTTTCATCGCGCGGCGATATCTCCGATTTTTCCGCTGCCGATTGGTCGATATGAGCAGCTCGCGGATGGGTAGCTCTGGGCGCCGTTAGTTTAACGGCGCTCTCCTCCGTAAATATTTACGATGTCTTATTACCCGGCAGCCCAAGGGGGGGAGTTTGTCGGATGCAATCACGAACGGGCCTTTAAATGCGGGCGAGAGTTTATGCTTTCGTGTAAGAATGTGAAATGTGATTTATGCCGTCGGCTCGGCTTTGTCCCAAGCACGCCAGGAAGTTCTGTTTTCGACGATTTTCAAGGACCGCCGCTGTGAGGCTTGTTGTTATGGCCAAAGTTGTTTCGTTTATTACATCAAAGTGTATAAGTAACTTGATTACTTTTTTTAGGTAGCCTGGCTTATCTGTTTCGATCCCCTTTAACTAGATCCAATTCTAACAGAGTAATTTAAAAATAAAAGACGCAACACGAAACGTAAAATTATAAACTTTTTCAATATTAAATTTTTGCCAAACCATTCGTCCGCAGGCCCTGTAGTACTTTATTTCCGCTTGCATCACTTGTAACCTCAATATTTAGCGCACCGACCGCCCGGCCGCTTGAATCTTTCATAAGTCTGCGATGTATGAAAGAGAGACAGAAAAAAAGTTCCTATTCGCACACGTAACCCACGTTCTGGAAAATTCACTCGCCAACCATAGAACACACTTTTTTCTCCTCCTCCTTAAATGAGTTTATGCGCACGATATGTATATACGTAAGGGTTGCTCACAGTGTAAAGCTCACTCGATGCTCGTGGTAATAACACGTTATTGTAGCTATACAGTTTATTTTTTCATTGGCCAAGAGAATGGCAGTCGTTCTTTAAAAAAAAAAAAAGAAAAAATAAAAGTTTTGCAAGAAGCCCGTCGTAATAGAAATTTTCTTCGAGCAAGCCGGGAGGAACTCGCTTTCAGAAGTTTTCCGGCTTGTTTTTAACGCGATATAAACTTGCTCGGGAAATTTCGTTACTCCGCTCTGCGTCCCGTACACTCGACTGAAATAGAGCACTTCGACGAGCGTCGTACATTTTCATTAAAAAAGTAAAAAAAAAGCTGGATACAAATAGAGATAAAAGAGGATAAAATCGCTCGTCGTGATACTTTTGGGATTGATAGACAGCGGCACTTGAAACTAAGGCAGCCTTTTCAGCGCCAAATATCAACATGAGTAATCTCCGTCTTTCCCCCCTTAAACAAGAAAAAGCGATCTCGCGATCAGCGGGAAAAAGTTTCTTAAACACGTTCGATTTCTTCGGCGCGATTACGCACGACAAAACGCTCTGATCGAAAGTTTCCTCTGCGAAATGAAGCGAGCCTCGTTATCGCGCGGAAACGCGCGGCGATAATTATCGATGGGAAGGGAACTAATTAAGTTTTCTGACGACTATTGCCGATATACAACCCTCGCTCTCTCTCGGTTCACCTGAGAACCTTTCGTTTTCGCGATGTCGAAACGCGCAAAAAGAAGCGAGAACCCGTTCGTAATTAGTTTCGGCGTACAAAGCCGGCATCTCTCGGGCTTCCGGCATAAATTACGTCTACCCCCGCAAAAATGGCGAGGCAGGAAAGCGCTAACTCGATTTTTGAGCGGCAAAACAGTCTGCATCGGCTAGCGGCACCTAAGTGATTGGATACAGAAAACGGGCCGAAAGAAGGAAACGCCGACGCGATCGGAATCCGGCCTGCGCGCATCAATTAGGTCAGCACGTCGGACGAGCCGGGAGTGCAATCGCTCATAAACAATGGAATCTGATTGCCCCGCGCTCGCTTAGAAACGGGGCCAGAAGATCCGTCCGATCGATCCGCGAGTTTCGTTCCGGCTCGGCTTCCCTTCGACTAATCGATTACATTGTGAGACAACTTCGGACTTGGAGAAAAGTTTTGCGCGAGGCGGGAACGTGACGCCGGTCACGTTTGACGGATACGCGTGAGCTAGGCGAACGTTGACGTGGCCTGTTTGATTTAATCGAGAGAGAGAGAAAACGAGAAGTAGAGGAAGTAGCAGCGCGCGTAATCGGCCGGAAGAATCCGAGGGGTGGAGGGAGTTTTCGGCTGATTGGCTTTTGCATGAACAATTGAAATTTCGGATCATCGGCCATCCCAGGCGCGCGGTCTAATCTAATTTGCGCTGAATCGGCCGTTTGCGTATTACCACTTTGCCAAATGGCTCGATCGCGCTGGCGATTTCTCTGTTTCAAAGAAAAAAGAAGTCTGCGAGCGATTATATTAGCGTGAATTATCCGAGCCGTTACGCGATTACCCGTCTAAATTTCACGCCGAAAACTCGGCATCTCCTCGGGGATTCCGGCCGGATTAGCCTACGTAACCCAGGAGATCCAATCGAACAACTCCCATCGAACTCATACATAAGAATCCCCCATTTCCTCCTCCCATCCCGAATACGAACTTTTCAATTCTAATCCCGAGTCTGGCGCACCTGGTGATAACGACGCAGTCGACCTTACGCTCCCTAAATTCGATTTTCGGCCTCTCTCTCTCTCTCTCTTCCTCTTCGATATAGAGATACGGCGCGAAGTCTGAGCGGTGGGAGGGGCGTAATTGAAGGTAGAGTCACGTAGAGCCCGTTCGCATATCTCGATAATCGGGGGTGCGGCGGCGCTAGGGAGCTCGATCATCTTGCCCTCCTCTAGGTTCATTTCGTTCCTGCTCAGAGAGCGGACAATTGTGAGCGCACCTGAATTGGATGGGTTAAGGAGGCGCCGGGCTCTGAATACCCGATTTTCAAAGGGAATCTTCGAGCCGGAGGAGAGAAAACTAAGGACGCGGATACGTATGTATATCCGGTAGTCGCTGGTTGCGATGGAGCATGGGGCAGTGCTCGCTCTCTGGGTCAAGTCTATCGGAGGGGCTCTTTTGGTTTCGCTGGGCTCTCGAATGTTTGAGAGGGGAAAAAATTGCCTTGTAGATTCGGTAGACGTTCGAGCCGTGTGTCATGTTTATGCGAAATTAAGGCGATGAGGGTTTGCGTGTGGGAAGTGTTTTCAGTGCGTGTTTTTTCCACGTGGAGAGAGTTAGAATTGAATTCCCATTATTTGATATCGAAATTTTCCTTTTTACAAGAATGTAATGCTTATCAGAGCGCTCCTTGTAGTATAGGTCACGGTTCGACCTTTTCCAATTAATACAATTACCCAGGGAGTCGATTCGTTTATTTCCAAGCTTGATATTAAAAACAAAAAAAAATTTTGTTCTCGTTTCCACGTGCTGGAACTTTCCTACCGTTCACCCATTTTCCTGAACTATTTCACTTCACGGCTCGAGCTAGACGTTGAAGCCGCATCGACTTCGTGTCAATTAGATTCAGAGGAGCTCTCTGCACGGCGCCCTAAAGCCGACCGCAAATGTCTATACTTACAGTCCTCGGCGAATCGCCCCGTTATATGCATAATGCACACGTGTGTAACGTACGATCGAGTAGAGAAAGAAAGGAGGAAAAATCGCGCGGTCTGCCGGCCGCGAATGGAGAAAAGTGGCACAAAGTGCAGGGGCATGAATACGACGCGTGTATATGTATAAGTGGAAAAAATCTAGAGCGCGATTTTTAGTCCGATTTTATTGACAAATTGATTGTGTAGAATCTCTAATTAAGCAGCGACAGTTTAATTAGAAAATAATTTGCGTGCTCGCTTGATAAACGCGACGGGCGGCTAATGGTTTATTGATTAACGAATTTAATGACTTTCCGAAATGCCGCATTAATTCTACAATATTGTTAATTTTCCAGCGTCACGTTTAAAGCCAATGCGCGCCGTGTCGACAAAAACGTCTAATTCACATTGACGAGAAATCAATGGGACTTATGACACGTTAATACAGCCTCTAACCAAGGGATCCAAAAGCCATTAGCAAACAAAGACTGCAAAGTAGCTCGCCGCCGGGCCATAAATAACCCCCTCGCTAAATTAAATAAAACTAAATTAAACATACAATGCCGATAAGAAAGTGGGCGGCGTAGCCCGCACATCCCCCCCTTATACTCTCCGCGCTGAAGAGAAAAAGGCGAATAAGAGCCGGCAAAAAGGACTAGCTCCTCCGCCTCCTCTCGTATCGTATTCCGGAGTTCGTACATTTCCAGGGTTCCGTGAGAGCTCGCTCGCGCGCCGGAACAATCGAGAGAGCTCGAAACGGAGGAAGAGAGAGAGAGAGAGCGAGACTCGCGAGATTTATCGTCGCATTAGTCGGTCGTTTGAGAATTCGAGGGCTCTTTGGAAAAAGAAGGCAAGACAGAGAGGGAGCGGCTCGCGTATATATACCTCTCTCGGCGGTTTTAGAAAAAGAGGAGGGTAATCGAATTTTCCCGGGACGGCTCGCCGGGAAAATTAAAATTTAACGAAGCCTGATCGACAATCGGAGGGACGTCCTCTCCTCGGAGACGGCGCTGCGGCGCTTAATTGCTTTTTAAAACCGATCGTCGTCGGGGAGCTCGATTTCAGCGAGCTGGAGCCAAGGCTCGGAAACGACTACTTGGGAATGTTCAATATTAGTTCTTAGCCCCCCCGCGTCTGGCGACTTTCTTACTCTCTCTCTCTCTCTCTCTCTTTCTATGTGCTAAGTACCAGATCCAGCTGCAGCAGCGATTAATGCTCTGGTATAAGAGAGCGAGAAGAAATTGAAACGCCAGCGGGAATATTCTTTTTCTATCGAATCGTCGAAAAGACGGTAATCTTCTTGTTTGCAGGTGAATCGCCGTGCGCGCGTGTCTTTATCGCCCGATAAATTCGGGCTAACGGCAAAATTAAACAGTCCCGGGCGCAAAGGCAAAATATATAAATCTCATTGTTCCCTTTAACCAGCGGCTCATTAAGAAAGAAATCAGCCCATAAATCCAGCGAAAATCCATTAAAATCTCATCCTCATTTACATCCCCCTTAACGCAAACACCGCTCGCAGCTGCAAAAAACAAACGCCCATTTATTAACCCAAACGCGCGCACCTGACGCGAAAACGCGCGCACCCAAAAGAAACGCCCGATTAAAAAGAAAAAAAAACATCTCGCGCTTGCGCGCGTCTCAATTACGCAATTCAATTACGGCGCGAGTGTCGCGTGGCCGAGTACATACACACCCGGCCGCTTGTGTATCGGCGACGATTTAATCTCGCTCGAAATCGGACGTTTCCTTGCGAATTCCTCGCGCGCTTCTCGCGCATATAGGGAGAAAGGCGGCGTGTACACGGCTCTTTTTGCGCGGGGGACGACCGGTTTGCGGATAAGGAGGCGCGCACAAAGCCACTAGCGAGAGCCGGAAAGTCGAAGATAGATGCGGAATTAATGGTTTTGATTATCCGCTGGGCAAGGCGTTTGTTTCCTCCCTTTTTGCGCGTATAAGCGCGACGCGAATGAGTAATCGGACGCGGCCTGGCTGCCGGCTTAATCCGCGCGTATGCGGAAGGCGCGATTTGTTAGCTGTGTCGCGGTACGTGTGAATTGAAACATTTTTGGAGTGGATTAAGATTCTTGGCCGCGCGGTTGTGTAACGTACCCCGGTGGATATAAATTTCGTAATATCTCATAATTTAAGCGCGCGTCGGATTATAAAAAGAAAATTTACTGCTTCTTATTCAGCGATAAAGCTTAGATAACCGCGCAGCCCAAACGTATCGGATACCCAAAAAAACTGGACCCGAAACAATTTTCCACTTTCTTCCTCCCCGCTCTAGTGTCGTAAACAGCGCCATGCATCAAAAAACCTATATAATTCACACCCGAGCCCGACTTTGTACACCACAGGCGCGTTTCCAGTGCGCGCAATAAGCCAGCGCGCGACGCGTCAGGATAAATCGGCGGAAGAAGGCCACGGCTGGATTCACGTCTTATCGGCCGGCGCTTAATAAATCCGCGGCGAGCTCGTTACTCATCGTCTTATCGAGAGAGAGCGGCCGCATACTCTCTATTTCCATCGGGCGCTCGAGCGCCCTCGAAAGGGGTTTTGCTAATGAATTGAGTTATACCGCCCGGGAGAGCTGCTTTATGGCCGCTCGCGCCGCTGACTATGTATGGAAAATCGTTATTATTATTATTACAGCTGCGCTGGGCGGTGTCACTCTGGCGAGCGCTTATAAATCATCGATTCGGACGCAGAAATTTCAATTTGTATTAGCCGCGTTATTTATTGCGCCCGCCGCGCTGCTGCGGGCCTGCGTTATGAGTAATTTACAGTTGAGCCGTGCACTTTCGCCGGATTGGCTCGTGGATTTCAGTGGGTTAGTCCCGATTGCCGGGGGAAAAAAACGTTTGCCGAGGACTGGTTTGATAACGTTGTCATATCTGCGGTGACTGCGCCTGGCGTTCTTAGGTCATTGCCCTGTAACTACTCGTTTGACTGATTGTATTAGAATGTCTCCTAGAAACAGTTCTACAATATTAAAACAATACTCAATACGCTAACCAAGTTTCAAAAGCGAGTTTGTCATCGAGCCAGAGTAAACGCGAATAATCGCGCAGAGGAAGCAGCAGCAGGCCGCGCGTGAAACTAGGAAGCTCCCATGCGCCGGCCATTTTTCAAGCGGATCCTCGCCGACGCGCGCACATAGACACGGGGATCCGGCGAGATTACTTCTTGCGCCCGTTACGCACGTAGTCATAACAAATCACAGCACAGCGCTGCAGCTCGCCTGGATCGCCGCCAGGTCGTTTTCCTCCTTTGCGCCCTCTCACTCGTGTATCGAAATAAGATCAAAGGCCGATGTGGATCTATCAGCGTGGCTCCTCTCTCTCTATTTCTCGGCGTGACTCGTCGACCCAGTGTATACCGCTCACGACTTTCGATAGATCGATCGATGTGTATGTATTTGGAGATGGGATGGATGCAGATGCGGGAGAATTGAAATCGATGCGAGCTGGATGGAGAGAGAGAGAGTAATTTACCGTTGAACTTTGCTCGCGAGGGAAAATATATACCAGTGGCTCATATCGCGAGACATTCCGACCGAAAAAGTGGGCGCGCATGCATATTGAACGCGAGCGAGTGGGGCGGTATAGACTCGCATATGCAACAGCTGAACTAGCAAAACGGCATCGCTCCGTCATTACCGGAGTTTGATCAATATTTAGCCAATATGCTCGATTGGACTCTAGTATTTACATTCGCGGATGGTATAAAAAGCATATAGCTTAATTATTATAAAATATTGGTCGAATCGTAGTGCTTTTGGCTTGTAATATTTGATTAATACTTTCTCAATATTGCAAATAAAAAAATGTTTACTACTAAAAATTGTCAAGTATTGACATTAAAGTTTTGATTAGTACAAACTCAAGCATACTTCCACATAAATACCTTTTTTGAGCAAAGCAAAATAAAAGAAACTCTATATAGAAAATTGTAGACGCAGCCAGGAAGAAGACGAGAGCTAGCGCGTATACGGTTATCCAAACAAGCCGTTCGACTGCTGGCAACGTGATTGGCCGATACGCCGGGGGCATGGAATTTCAGCGTCCCTATTGTCTCGCGAGCGCTCATAGAGCGTTATATAGAAATTTGATTGGAGAACTAGCTGGCGAGAGCGAAGGGAAGGCAAAGAGAGATTCCGAACGCGCGCTCATGACTCGACGACTAGCTTAGCGGCGTAATTGACTTCTCAATGTTTATGAATAAGGAGGCCATTGTTTTGAAAGGGCTCCGCGCGACGTCGATGTCTCTCGCACGCATACACAGCTGATTTTTCAAGCCTTCGATTTATCATCCAAGGGATTTATCGCCCAGTCATTGCAATTTACATTCTCGTTACGCGAGGGACGAGGTATATACGTGAAATCATCGCCGATAGACATCGACGCGTAAATAGAGGTCTATTACCGGGACGCAAGCCGCGATCCTCCTTTTTCTAATTGCCCGATTCTCGATCTTTCGCAACGCTCCTCGTTCCACCGTGCGGGACTTGATTGCTCGAAACTCAAAATGATAAAAATTTCCATTTCGAAAATGTTGCTCCGCTATCTTCCATCCACGCTCTACAGCTCCGCGATGGTAAAAAAAGACGCGTAGGCGCTCACGTAAACCGTTTAATTAAGAAGAGAAGAATAGAAGGAGGGAAGCCCTTTACCTTATCATCCGCATTATCAGAGACTAGAAATCCATCGAGCGCTTTCATTGTGCAAGCCCCCCACCCCCCAGGGCGGCCTCCGGCTCCCCCGAGCGACTTTAAGCCGGGCCGTCGCGCCGCTGATACGCTTTCTTTAAGACTCGCGAGCTTTTATCATCGATCCACTCGAGCAAGGCGCGCTTGCCGGGAAGAAGCCGCAAGCTCGGGCGACGAACCCGAGGAGCCTCTTCCCCAAGCGAAATTTAACGTCTACGTGCTCCGGGCATATTTCAAGCCTTATTCTACTCTCGAGGCGTGGCTGCTTTAATTAGTAGTTCGTTTTTTAAGGTTTTATATTTTTCCTTGGAAAAATGGAAGGGTGTGCGACTGAAATACGCGATTGCTGGAGGAGCGAATGTAATTTGATTAATTTGTCGGTATAGGTCATAAAAGTTATCAGCGGCCTCGCTTTCGGCGCTGTACTTTTATCAGAACAATCTGCAGAAAAATAAAAACAAGAGATTATCCTTTTATAGCCGACGGTTTATTGACTGCAGAAGAAAGAGAGAGAGAGAACGAAGTAGCGGGCGGTAGGAGCACTACTAGGGTTGGGTCGATTGGATTGGCTGGCTGCTTGCACCGCTCTATATATATTATACGTATATATATACATTCCTATCTAATTTCAACGTATCGTTATGGTCGGCTCGCGATAAATCTGCCGCCGAGGAGAACGAACGGCCGGAGCGAAAAGGAGAAAGGAGGAAAAAAAAAGAAGGAAGGAGAATCGCGCGATTGCGCTCAAAGGGCTTTCCCAAGTATTGTCTGTCGTCTGGCTGTCTTCATTACTCCCGTTTTCTCTTTATAATTTCATATCAAAAGATTGCGCTCGCTCGCTCGCCTCGTGAAATCATAATGAATCCTCCTTCGAGGATACATTCGGCCGCGCGCGAGGATAGCTTCGGGACTGCGGCGCGGTATTTCCTTATTAAATTTTAATTTCGACTTCTATATTACACTCGCTTAATTTTCGACGATTACTCCCTTCTCTCGGGCTTTCGGAAATTCATTCGCGTTCGCCGAGCGGAATTATTAAAAATTAATCACGCGATATCTTCGGCTTCGCGCGCGTGCGAGCTGCCTCTTGTTCTTTAATTAAAAATCGTTGTTTTATTTAGTGACTCTCGTCGCCCGCGGAAATCCGACTACGATGAATTTCATTGACTTTTATGCTTTCGCAGAAAGGGAGCGTCTTGGCTGGGGTATTCCTGTAATATCGGAGTTCGAGTTTTAATTTCATGCCGAGTAAAAATCTAATATTCATCGGGAGTCGATTTAATTTTCAATTTTCATTTTGAATTTTGACATAAGCGAAAGTTGATTAAAATTTATATACTCTATACGGTCATCGGTTTGAAATGACATAATTTTCGAGCGAAAATGCTTTACCATTGCTAAGTAATTTCTATCGGAATATTGAAAATTTATCTGCAAAATGTAATGACGTCGATCATCATTAATTCATAACACTATAATATTCCACATCGCCAATGAAAAATATAAATTCCAAAATGTTAAATTCAATCAAATTAAAACGGCCAACCCATCCCGACCCATTACTACTTACCAAATCAATACTCATTACACACTCAGCAACCTTTCACTCTGCACTTTCAAACCTCCACCCACGAATATTTGTCCAAGTATACAAAATTTATCCTCAGACCTCGATCTCGCGTGAATCACGCTTATAGCTATCGGGCGAGTCAAGTCCGCGAGCGAAGTAGAAGCTCGTTGCCGCCAATTTGCAGGAGATCCACGTTTCTGCTCCCGCGCGCGCCTCGCCGATTAGAGCTGAAAAGTCAGCGCGAAATTGGCCATTTCCAACCTAATTGTCAGCGGCTTAACATTCTTCTGCTCTTATAATGCATTCCTTCCAGCGACTGTTTTTTGCGCGACTCTGAAAATCCGGTTTCGCAGTTTCTTTTACTCTGCTCGTTTTTGTCGAATTTAAATTTCGTGCTTTGCCATTTATAGACGCGCCGCTTGGTGTATATGAAGAAACGAGAGAGCCAGAGATATAGAGAGAACAATTTGCAGTTTGTCGAGCGAGAAAAATTGGGTCAGGACTTTGCCCGATAAGAACAGCCTTATTAAAGCGCTAATTACACGTCTAGACTCAAACGAGAAGCTTGCGCACTTTTGTTCCTCTTTATTTATTTCGCGTTAGCCGAGCGAGCGCGAGCGCGTGTGTAATTCCCCGTGACAAGCGCCGAACGATAATTGGCTTACGTATAAATATTGCTGTTTTAAAAAGTAATTCGCTTTTTATAACGGACTATTGCGCAATTACCGGGGGGAGGATGAAAATGGCATTGTACGAGGTGCAATGCGCATCGAGGAATTTTTCCTGACGTTAAAGTGCACTTTAAAATTGCCGGCTGCGAATTCTCATGGAGAATATTTCAACAAAGGGGGCAAAATTAGATCCGGGCCGCAGCTTATGAAACTAGCTTAATCCTGCCGGCGCCGAGTGCAAAATTACCAAATTACAGCTTTAATGAAAGTACTTTTCCAGCAAAACAATACGCGCAGTGCTTAATGCTGCACGCTATGCGCCTGTAATTTCGTGAAAAAAAAAAGAGTCAACGTCGAAAATCTCTTCAGCGTCGAATCTACATTTTTCTCCCTCTCGCTTAAAAACAGTTAACTTGTACAATAAATGAATTTAAAATATTAAAATATCTTCACCTCCTACCTCCCACCAACTACGAAAAAACACCATACCCCACTTATAAATAAACAATCAAACCCAACAATAAATAACTAAAATCGACAGTTTAATCTAACCCACATCCATTCTCTTCTATTTTTCAGAACGACACGCTACAGGTCGTCTGGCAGTATCACGTGGACGAGCCGGCCTCGGCTGCCGGAGTCCTGCCGGCCGAGGGGGCGGTGCGAGGCACGCGACCGCTGTATCTGGTGCAGCGCGACGTCCAGCCTAGACGCAGCCAGCTCACCTCCGGCCGAGGCAGTAACGAGCAGGCCGAGCCGCCCCTGCACGTTTGGGATCTCTTTAATGCACAGGTGAGTCGAGGACTGCGGTTATTCCGGGGATGTATTTAGGTTGCGGGTATATTTTTTTTGAGACCGGTTTTGAAAATGTCGCTGGTAATTAGATTGGATTTTTTGCTAAGTTGTGTGAGATAGCAATCTGAAAATATTAATTAAGGTTGAATAATAACGGCGGAGTGATATTACGTAGTTAATTAAATAAAATCACGAGGCATTGTTATTATAGCGCTCGGCACAATTAACGTAATAAGGAATAATAATTTTCCTCTACGATACAAATACAGCGTTTCTTTAATTAAACATAAATTAATGTAGAAAGCTCATTAAGCGCATAATCCGGCGCTGCATTACGCAACGATATCCAATAATTAAATGATTCTCTCAGTACAAATTTAACAAGAGCGCCGAGCTTAATTATATTATTTTCAACTTTCGAACGCCACTACACTTTTATATATCGGCCTTTAATATTAAACACGCGCTGTAATAATAAACCGTGCGATCGGTCAATCGCGCCGAGGGGTAGACCCGGTTAATATTCATCGGCGCTCGTCGTGGAAGCTCGGGAGCAGCCAAGGAACAAAGACAATTAGGACCTTTTAATTAGTGCATCCCTCCGGCGTCGTATAGCGCGCAGTTTTGCCAATTAACGGCCGTATCAGCCGAGCGCTCTGTATTATCATTATTATCCTCGCTTTCTCCCGCGTTATACGCGCTTATAATCCGATCGTCACGCGCGCCCTTCTTTTGCGTAACAAACGGACTTCGTAATTCGCGCAATAACAAACCTCATTACCCTCGTTTTTCTCAGCCTCTTATTTCGCTCTGCGCGTATATATGTATGAGGCGAACGGGCTGATTGACTTTTCGGTCGTTTAATCGCCAAATTAAACGCAGCGGCGACTCGCTCGGCGAGACTTTTAAAAGCCCGCCCGAATTATTTATCCGCGTTTTTATTTTAAAAGCGCTCTAGCTCTCTAACTTGATTTTAGCCTCGCGCTGTCTTTTGCCCGATTACGCAGCCGCTTGTTTATTTATAAATTGGCTTGGCTTGATGGTCGTGATGCAGCGCGCTTTACACCGATAAATTGTTGTCGCGTATATAGCATAGTGTATGCCGCTGAAAAATTCATTTGCCGCGCGGCGGTGGCGAGGCTGGCGCCTGCGATACCGGGGGCTGTGTATCATTGATTTTAATTTATATCGGCGTGAAATATTGATGAAAGAGTAGAGCTGAGGCGCGTGCATTATTCCCTTTGATGAATTAGTTAATTAAGGAAGTAAACAAGACGGTTTTTCTACTTCATCATCGCGGATTTGCATTAGTAATACAATACTTCCTCCTTAATTCATAATTCTTCAATAAGGAGACTGGCATTCGCTAAAAATTTGAACTTGTCCCCAAAGGCCACATTACTCTCACCCGCTTAATTCGCCTCGTCTTTTAATTTAGCGCGCCGTCCGTTCGCCTTATACGAAAGTACACACGCAGACACCCTCGAGTTCTCAGCCGGCGCGGAAAGTAAGGCTAATTGCACAGGTGCGCTGCCGCACTGCAGCCTTGCACGTGCCCCAAATTCGTATCTCTCTTTAACGTCTCGTGGCAAGTGTCCTTTGAAATCTCGACTTTTTTCCTCTCTTTGTCGTTTTGAGGCTGCGTAATTTTTGGTCGGCTTAATTACAAGGGATGTTTGCGATGTGTTAAGGGTGTAAAGAGTTTTATTTGACTTGCAATATACAAGGCGGCGTAGAAAGTTTTGTAAGAGCGTTAATGACCCACGTATACGCGAGCGCCGTGAATGCTTGTAATTATTTTTCTTTCATGTGTAAGCAAAACGGTCGGTTTAAAGGGACTTCTTAGTTTTCCCGTTCAGTTTCTATGCAGGTCATTAGGGTATACGTAATAACTCAATAATTCAGTATGTTACGCCGAACACGAAGAAAAACCATCGCACTGCAATATTAAAACAACGTTCCAACAATATTCATCTCATTCCCAACAAACGCGCAAGAAATAAAAGTCCCCATCTCGTCGCGTCCATCTCCCAACGTACAAAACACGTCCGCTTCCACTTCCTCGAATTAGCATCGGCATCGCGCGAGCTCGCGATTCATCGCGATAACCTATACGAGGGCACCCGCACCATACACACACACACATTCGCGCCACTAATGAACGAATAGTTTTTGCGAGGAGCAGCGCCGGCCCCCGCTGAATTTATAACGTCATAAATTCGGCGGCACAATGCCCCAGCGCGCCCTGCCCGATAAAAATCCGCGTGTCGGAAGATAGCGCGAGGAAATATGTGGCGCGCTCTTATATATATATGTTTTTTTTTTTATACAATGAGCACACAGCTTGTAGAAGATTTCTTTTCTTGGCTTGCGTGTATAGTTCGGCGGGCGGCCCGAACGTCGTGGTTTATCGTGTGTTTCCGAGCTGGGCTGCACTATTTTTCTTTCCTTTTGTTGTTTTCGAGCGGGCGTGTTTGATAATGCATTACTGGGTTGATTTTAGATAGCGCGGCCCGTGATTCACGGATTTATCAGTGACTGGGCTTTTCTTAGGAGGATGAGCTGTTTTTGTGGTTGCTCGGTGATTCAGAAAGATGTACGTTTTATCACTTTGAAACAAAGCTATCTTTGCTTTTTATACTTTTATGATTACGGAAAAAGCATATCAAGCCGCGTAACCTTGAGACTTTATACAATACGCGAACAAGTGAATAATCCTCTTACACACCACCTCGCGCATTGTCCAACCTGCACGATAAAACCATCAACCAACCCAAAACTTTTCACGAACCTCAACGCACACTAGTTTTGCATCACGCACCCGCGCCGTACCTTCTCACGCTCGATATAACACCTCGACAATCCACCGAATCCGAGAAAACTCGTCTCAGAAACAGAGAAAAAAAGCTTCTCGTACTTTATAGCGCGACGCGAGCGAAAAATCCAATCGTGGGAATGAGCCGATATCCTCTCGCTCAGCCCCGCAAGCGTTTCCTGTCCGCCTGCGCGCAACTTTTCGCCAGACGAAACTGCACGCAGGCAGCGTATATACACTCGCGGCACGTATATTGGCGAAAATAAGACGCGCATCCGCGCGACGACGGCGCTTCCTGAAAGCGCGGTTATAAAATTTACGATGTTTGTCTGGCTGTATAGCGCAAATCGAACGCGCCGCCGCGCTTTACGAGCGATGCACGTCCCGAGGCGCGGGTCCAGCTCTCTCTTGTGCGAAAGGTCGCGTGGGAAAAGCCCTCGGCGAGGTCTGACGTTGGTTTTTCGCTGCGGTTTCGAGGTCGCCAAATTAAATAGTGGGAGAGCTGGGGTCTAATAAGGGGGGTGTAATTGGCTTTGGTGTGGGGTTTTTGTCGGTGTCCGAGCGGGTGAGAATTTTCCACGGGAAGTTTGTTGATGGGATGTGTTTTGATGTTGGGAATTGGTTTTGTCTTTTTGTAGTAGAGGGTATTGATTACGAGTTTGTTAATATTTGAAAGTTGGTAATTGGATATGGAAATGTTGGAGTTATGCAAAGCGAGAGAGAATTTTTGATGGAGAATGTATATGCAGTTTTGTGTAAAATGTAGAGGGAAATTTGAAAGTGAATTATAAGTTGGATATTTTGTTAATTGAAGCCTTGTCACGGGTAAGCTGTTATAATGCTTTGCTAAAATGTAACTTTTGTGATAGTTGGGAACTTTTACGTGTTATTATGGATTAAATTACTCAGCGAACTTAACTAAACTATTCCAGTTTCGAACAAACCATTAAAATTTGATTTAATGTAGTTCCGAAACAATAATTACAAATTGTTTTAGACAACAACTAAAACAATCTACTAATATATTAATAAATATTTATTGAATATTATCGACTAGAAGATTAATTATTTACATATAGAAAAATTTTTAACCTGAATTATAAGACCGTCTTTTTTATTTTCTAGGTTCGTTTACCCATGGACCAGGACACTCTGCTTGAGTGCCGAGTATTCAGTCTACCGAAGATTGTAACCAAGCATCATGTAGTCAGGGTAAGTGTTACATTTTTTCATTATCCTATATCAAACGTTACTTAATTTTCATTTACGGCTCAAGTTCAAGTATAAAAAAGGTCACTACGGACACTAAAACTATAAAATCAATCGGATTAGATTTTTTAATAGAATTAGAATAACAATGCTCGCAAATAAATTCAGCAACGAGTATACAAAGTTTCCTCGGAAGATTGAATTTGCATTTAGATACGTCGATTTTCGCATTGATGGAAAAAAATACCCATTCCCCACCATCCCCTCCAGCCTTCCAACAGATCCAAATCGAAAACTTCCATACTCCCTCTCTATTAAAACTATCCAATCCAACCAACCCCACCTGCAGCCCTTAACTTTCAAAAACCAAGAAACCAAATCCAATCGCACCTAAAACGGAAAAACACGCATATACATCGCCGACCAGCGCGATATTCTCAAGCCTCGGAAACTGCAGCGCGCTGCAAAATCCACCGACGCTCCGGCAAACTCAATAGTACGTGAGCGAACTCGGCGCCGATGGCCGTGCGCAGATTGCGAAACGAGAGGCGATTAGCGGCCTTTCGGCGACGAGCACGTGTGTACACGCGACCATAGTCGAATCTGCGCGTCCGCGAAACTTTCGCGGAAAGCTCTATATATGCATGCAAGCTCGGCCATCTCGTTAGCCTGCCCCCGTCTGCGTATATATATACACACACGCGTGTATGTGTTTTCTTCTTATCGGGACGGTGTACTCTGAGCTGCGGTTTTTCTGCTTGCTTTTCGAAGTTAGGCTTGTAATTAGTCGAATTAAACGCTTATCGTTTTAGTCGCGGCGCTCGGAGGATGTATATACGCGTAGTTTCGCGTTCGGGTAGTTTGTTTCGATTCGACGAAACGGGTAATTAGAAGAGCGGAAAGCTTCTACCGGAGCCGATAAGTAGACTCGTGGCTGCGGGTACGTTTTAATCGCCGTTCGCATTAACATTTAAGAGTTTATTAACAATCGTATCAAGCGCAGCCGAGGCTCGTCGTTAAGTCAAAATTATTCTAGGCTCTTCTGTCTCTCGAAAACTACTTATGGCCCGTCGATAAATTATTCACAGCCGGCTCACGATAAAACAGAATGATCCGCAAAGACGCGTATAATCATTCTAATTATACGAATCGGCTGACTTCCTCCTGGATTTCAAAAGTCGCGCCGCTTATAACCCAGCTCCTATATCTATACGCACACATTTCAATCCCACGGAAAGCTAACGGCAAGGCTAAATTGGAGTATCCGATCGCTCGCTCTTTCCCTCCCCGGGCCGAATAAATAATGCATACACTTGAACTTGAGCCGCTTTTCCGCTGTCTCATTAGCGTGCCGATCGCTGTATATATTTAAATACGCGCCGATCGGCTATATATGCATTTCTACGATTGAACGTTCCTATAATGTCTCTCTCTCCTTCTCTGTCCCCGCAGTACGAGCCCGTTATCCAACCCGGAAGCCAGGAGTACCTTCACCACATGACCCTGTACGAGTGCCGGGGCGACGAGGCCAAGCTCATGGAGGCCAAGAGGACCAACGGCACGAGCTGCTCCTCCACGGATGCGCTTCACGCTCAGTGCAACACCATCGCTGCGACCTGGAGCCTGGGATCGGAGGTCAGTGTCACTAACGTCTTTAGCGCGTTTATCTCTCGGTTTCTCTAACTGCACGCTTACTGTACTTTCTAATTAGACTTTGTGGGGGGAAGGCTTAGAGCTAAGTACCGTCGAAATGTTCGCTTGGCTATTTTCGTAAGTGCCGAGGGTCGAGGTAAAAATTTTAATGGCATAATTTGTTGCGAAACTGAGGTATTAATGTCCGATCGTCGCTCTTGGTTTATTTACAAGCTGCGTAACACGGTAAAGTTAACTGTTTGCTCAATAGACTGTAATTAAGGCTGTAATTTCGCAGCGCGCTTTCCCATTTCTACGGAAACCTTTCTTTAATTCTCACAAAGCAGAAACTAGGTCGTCCGAGCGAAAATTTGCCTCCCGTAAAAAGCATGAACACACGGAAACAGCAGCTAGGTAAAAAGAGCAAACGTGAATCTTACAGTCACACCGGCGGAGGACTTGAACGAGTCGCGGAATCCCGTTCCGTCCTCGATCATCCTTCATTCGCCATTTACCTCCATCGTCGCCGGCCATCAGCCGGTAGCCGTGCTCCAATTTATCTCTCTTTCCTCTGCCGAGCTTCCACGCGCGAGTTTCCTTATATCTTTTTTTTTCTCTTTCGCTCGACTTGTATATATGGCTGGACGTTTCTACGTTTATACCGGGCAGTTTAATTCCGAGTAGGTTTTAAAGTTTATGCCAGCTCTTCCGCTCTGAGGATAGCTTCTGCAATATCTTTGTTGTTTAATAGATCATATTGTAGTATTTTTAAGAAGCTCGAAGCGCGCTTAGTTTCAGATTTTAAGAAATTTACCCCTGCAATTCGCGATTTCAGCGCGTCTAGAGTATTAAGGACGTTCTCTAAAAAATGAAATGATTCAAACTTTTTTTGAAATTTTGAGATTAAGTTCCTTTTACCATCC